>JJOG01005245.1:0-28663 GCA_000715275.1 Gyrodactylus salaris
TTTAATGTCATATAATCATACTTTGTGTTTCATTCACCTTAAAACCATTAAGCTAAATCTATAATTTGTCAACATTCCATTCCACCCCTCGATTCTGAACACAAAATGAATTTGAAGCAATTCATTATTTAAAAATTAAGTATTAATAACAATTAAATGATATTAACCAACCTTCTTGAAAAAGATTTAATAAATTAATCACTACTTTTAAAATTGAATGTGAGCAGAAAAGTTCTGAAAACGTTTGCTCGAAATATCCAAACTTGATCCAATATGGCTCCGAAGGCGTGCAGCTCAAATTGCCACGTATAACAAGTACTTTGCAAACAATTCTGCCTCGGGTGGATATGATTTCCGTCACGAAAGAATCACCGAATGCATCTACAAAAATGTGATTTACAATTCCAGAGATTACCAGATCCCTTCAAATGACTGTTCAGTCAAATCTATTTCAAAGAAACTGCTTGAAACCATCGATACAAATTTACCTTTCATGTTAAATCAATTCAGATAATTATTTTTGCATAATAAAATCTACAAACAACAACAACAACAAAATAGAGATGCTATTTTACATGAAATTTAAATTTAAAATAACTTTAATGTGTGCTTAAACAATCAAATGTTGTAAGCTTGTTTAAAATGGCAAGTTATTTAAATTTTATTCAATCAAATAGTTTTAAATACAATTTTATTTATCAATTAAACTGAGTCGATTCACTTAATATTAAAATATTTTAATTTTCAAGACGAAATTGAGTGATTCTCCATCATCATCAAAATAATGTCAGGAGGAAATAGAAAACGAGAGACTTATATTCAAACACTGAAGAATAAATTGAAAAAGAATCTCAAAACCATAACAGAAAATTATGAAATGATTCTCCTCAGATCTAAAGTAAATCCTTCTTTCTCACATCTTCTCCTACTAGATTGAAACAACAGAGACTGTCCTCAAGTTGAACCCATACAATCAGACGGAGCAAGACACTTTTGAGATTTCAATAAGAGCAGCAAACATTGTCTCCGCTTGCGAAAACCTTTCAAGGCTAGTCTCAGAACTTAAACAGGTCCTCATTCTCGGCGACTTTTGCTGGCTAGAGGACATTAAAAAAGATGCAATTATTGATCGTAAGGAAAAGTGTGAATATATAAACAATTTCCTCGTCCATCTCAAATCCCAGGTTCTCAACGATATTCAAGTCATTGAAGATGAACTTTCCTCATCCATGCTGTTCAATCTACCATGTCCAATAAAATAATTAGCAAATTAATACATTTTTCTTTATTCGAATATTATCAACTTATTATTACTCGTGAGTAACATGAAATCATATAATGAAAATAAAACCTCTATTATCGTTTTAACCAATGTACAATAAGCAACACAAAAGGAAATATTCATAATTCAAAAAGGGGTAAATAAAAATTACTCAAAAATCATGCCAAATATAATCTTTTAAGCCTGTGAGGGATTAGTAATCTTAGACTGCAGCAATGCTCTACCATTGTTCTGATCAACTTTATTTAGATGATTATAATTTAGGTAGATGCCATTACCATCTGGCTGGCTTGATTTGTTTAGGGCGTAGAGGTGGACACTTGTAATTGGTGCTGAAGGAGTCTCTGATTTTGGGTCCTGCCCAAAGTATGAAATGAAAGAGTTGCTACTATGCTTATTGCTGTCGGAGAACATGTCGAATTCTTGGGAGTCTTCATCGGTGCTAGCTTCATTGGAACCCAGCCGTGTACTCTGACTATTGTAGTTCATTCTTCCCAATATCGAAGAGGTATAGCTGAGAGAGCCGTCCTCAAAGGGAAGCTGGAAGTTTGATCTGCTATCATCGATTTCCTCGTAATCGGAGCCGTCCAGGTCTTGATTCAGGTTTTCCATTAGGCCACCGATGCGAGAGAACTTCGTTAGGTCCGCTAGGTTCTGTTCAAGGTTACTGCTGCTCGTGTTGCTGACGTGGTCTTCGCTGAGACAGCCCTTGGACAGACCCTGGGAGGTTCCGTTAGAGGACTCATTACGCATTAGACTTCGTCTGTATTTTGCGCGCGCGTTCTGAAACCAGACCTAAAGGAAGTTGTCGTTAATACCTACTCGTGAGAAATTAATGCAAAAAATCCTAGGATAAAAAGGTTGACCAACTTGTAAAACCCTCTTGGAGAGGCCAGTCTTTTCTGATAGAGACTTGAGGTCTTTAGCATCGGGGTTGTGATTCATTGAAAAATAAGCTTTCATCGTCTTCAACTGGTGATGCTTGAATGAGGTTCGCATTCGTTTCTGTCGCGATGATCCGGAAAGATAATAGAGGTCATTGGTATCGTAACCGTCTAGAGGTGAAAATATTTAGAATCTGACGTCGAAAAATCTAGAAATTATTATCTTGGTACTATTCACGATTTTCAACTAACTTTCATCATCATTCAAAGAATTCTCCTTGGAGCCATTCAGGCTGACATTATCAATTGAGCGAAACCTATCAACATCGGATACTTCAATGTTATTGTTTAAGCTTTTATTCGACAAGATATGTTGAAAGCACAACGGTCCACTCCTGCTCAGGCAATAGGCATCGCCCGGCTTCAATTGTCTGTCGCACAGCACACAAGAGAAGCAATTCTGATGAAATATACGGAACTGGTTGCGGTAATCTATCGAAACTTCCCCATCATCATTCGGACCGTCCTGTACATTCGGGCATTGGATGATAAGGTCGTTTCGCTTCAATTCCTTCTGGCAGGAATAGCACAGGAGATATTTTGTCTTTTCTATGTCCTTCTTCGTAGCTTCTTTGGTGTACTTTTTGTCCTTTTCATAGAATTTTCTGAGAAATTGTACACATTTACTACGATTTATTGAAAGGGCTACATTTCAATGAATTGTATTTCATTGAAAATTATTGTAGCCTTTGATAAAAATCACGTTCCTATCAAATTATAATTTCAAAATGAATAAAGGGAAATATATTGCCTTTGATGTGATCCGGTTACTATGGTGAATTTGGTTTATTTAAATCAAAGAAGAATAAGAACACAGAAAACGAATCCTCCCATTTTCTTCTACAAAACAATAGATACGGATTACATTATAAAAACGATAAAATGTAACAGAGCCTATTTAAAATAAATTAAACTTGAGATATTAACCAGAAAATTATTTTTATACAGAGAAAAAAATAATTTATCGTTGTCTTTTTGTAAACTCATGTCCCTTCAGTTTATTTAGGCGAACATGCAATAGAAAAATGGGAAAATCATTATCCAATCCAGGTGTGAAGTTGCCCGCCCACTTTGGGCTAGCAAAGATGAGTGTTTCTTATATCAAGCATGACGACAGACACCTCTTGAGTGAATCTTGTAGCACTCGAGCATTTTTTCACGACCACTTCTTATGTCGAGGGATTAGTGGGGAAAGTAATTTTGTCTTTCGACTCTTTGAATGACTCCATGTCTCTCTCTCTCTCTGTGTGTGTAAAGAGATTAGGTCCCCACTTTTCACACCCAATGAATGTCGACTCATTAAATTGTATTGCAATGAATATATTTTCACTAATACCTTTTCAATGAATTGTAGTAAATGAAAAATAAATATGGCACACCTTCTCTCAGTGTATTAGCGTGGGAATCCCCCGTGGGGCATGAAATTTGTTACACAAATTAAAAACTATTCTTCTTCGTTTTTCATCACTAAAGTTCGAATGAAAGGTTAAAGGTTCCAACTAACTTTGTGTAGTCTTTACGACAGAATATCTCTCCATCCTTGGCGTAGCAGCTCTTATCTCCATCGAGGAGTTTATCACATGAGCCGCACTTGAGGCAGTCCGAGTGCCAGAGACGGCCATCCCCAAGGCTCATGCAATTCCGGTCGGAGATCACCTGTCGGCATTTATAGCAGCAGGGGAAGAGAAAGTTTGATTTTTTCTCAATCTTTTTCGAGCTCTCAACCAGCTTGGTCTCGAGAAGGAGGCTTTCTGTTGTATTCCTGAAAGGTAATTCATCATTAAAACCTTTTCTGTCACAGAAATGCTGTCATAATTTAGCTTCCAGTTTCATTATTGAGGGACCAAAAACTATTCAGACAAAAAAAAAACATTTTTCAGAAATTTGTCAAATTTATTGATTAACTTTTTTAGTCATTTGGGAATCTCAAAGCACATGTTGGTTACATAGTTATACAAACATAACTTTTCCCTGCTACTACATAGTCAACGCTAAAATAACAATTAGGGCTGATTTCGTGATCGTTTCATCTGAAATGTTGTGCAAGAATAGAAAACTGTTACATCATCTTCAAAGGAGTACTATGTGCAAATGTAATGCAGAACCATTTAGACGTCCTTCTACCCTAGCAACTTGTTGGGCAATCTTTCAAGAAAATGTACATATGAAGAGATGAAGAGTACAATACTCGTGTAACTGCATTATTTCATAAAATTCGAATACATAACATGCACTAAGAGGGAATAACCGAATTAATCTAAATTTTATGCATGAATGGGAAATTTGAGATAATCGCCTTTCCAAATTAAAGTCAAGAGCGAGTATTTGCTTTTACTACATTTCATTAAAATTATCACGAGAATAAAAAAATTTACGTTCATTCGAACAAAAAATCCATCGCCTATTATCGTGGAATTAATATAAAAAAGTGATAAATTACAACTCACATAATCCTGAATAGAATGTTCCTCTGGGGGTCTTTAAGTGGACAAGTTCTTTCTTGCTTAAAGGATACGAGAAGCTGTTTTAATAAACATTTGATATAACATTTTTTAAATTTCTTTCCAACTGTATTTAATAAACCTGCTACACTCATATACGCTCAGAGCATTTTCTTCTTATCAAATGCACAATGTTGTTATCGCGAGTCTGCTTAGTGAAGAAGATAGATCTAGGGTCTACCGTGTAATGTAAATATTCTTAATGATACAACAACTTTTGTGAGTATGATGATGAAAAAATAGAAGAAAAAAATATAATTTTATATTGATTTCTAATGATCAAAAACCTGTCGTACATTGTCTATTACGTAGTTTTTTTTCAATCAAGAAATAAGAATATTAGAAATTAAATCAGAAACTTGTCTATTCACGCCTCGCTTATCATGGGATTGGATTTTTTTAAACAAATCTATAATAGTGTATTTCCTCAAGATCATGCAACCCAGCACTTGTCAAATGTTAGAGATCGTCAAACTTAGAAATGGAACTTACATTTGGTTGTTGATGAATAAATAAAATTCTGTTGCACTTAATTTCCTTTTTCTGTGGTGATGATAACTTGATAAGAGTTGGTTTATAAAGGAATCTATATGGGGAAATCTTTGGAAGAGCGGAGAAATGTAAACGATTTCTTCATACACGTATTTTAAATACACAGCATACACACATTCACACGTTGTGGGACTACTAGTGTAATGGGAGAAGTATTAAGAGTATATCAACCAATCAGAACTCTTCCCCCTTCTTACACGCGTGCATGCACACAATCAATTTTGTATTATAAGAAATCAAAAAATAACACACATGGGAAAGGTATCAAGTGCTTTTACTACAGATAATGCCCCCTCTTTTAATTCATTCAGATATTCTTACAATTTTTTTTGATCAATTTTTTAGAGATTAGAATGAATATTTTAGTAGCAAAATAATCTCAATGATAACCACCTGATGTCCTGATAAGGGAATATTTTCAGGATTGAGATATCTATTGGAGACATATTTGTAACAATATGCCTTTGTCAACTCTCTTAATTGATGAATTACCCTTCTATTCAATGTGGTAGGCTATATCATCATCATTAATTATTTGAAAGAAAGATTCCTGAAGAAATCAAACAAACACAACTCTGCCACATTCACAAAATTTCTCTTCTTATGCGTTATTTCAAGCTGTGCCAATCATTCAATCTCTTTAAGGGGTCTCTCATTATAATTTCCATTGGACTTTCCCCTTCTACATTTTCTCTCCCACAGTTTTTTCTCTTATTTTACATTTCTTGGAGAATTGCATGTGTTACCTCCTGTTTATGGCGAAATAACGGGGTTTCCAAAATTATGCAACATGCAGCATAATTCTTTCTCTAAAAGAAGGATTGTCCTCCAGATAACTCTATAAATTTCAGGTGTTGAGAGAGACGGCATTATACAATCAAATGGGAGGGGGATTCGTAGAATTTTAATCAGAACTGATGACTAAAGTGTTTTCATTTCAAGCCGAGGAATGATATTTCGTTTGCGAATTTTGACATTTAAATATCATCCTCTCTGTGCGTTTGATAAAGGTTATCGAATCATTTTTTTGGATAAAATGTACACTTTGATACCGCGTTGAAATATATGATAATGGAGCAATAAAAAAATTTGAATGAAATTTGTAAAACTATAAAAAAAGCATAGTGGATTTTTCTTCAATGAAATCTTTTACGAACACACAAAAGGTGAAGTTTAATTTAAAAATCTGAATTGGATCATCATTTTAAGAATACATCAGCACAAAGGTAATACGTGCCTAATCCCTCAGAGACAATTGAAGTAGAAGCGGGGGTTCGCTCGCATGATAAATGAAATTTTCAATGATCTTTTCTCATGTAAGAATGTAACAATATTTTTATGAAATACACCTGGTCTAAAGAGATAAAATAACAAAAACCTATTTATCCAATGTATAAGGTGTAATAAAATTTTTCAATTATTTGCGCAATAAAAAAACTTTAACGTGATTGTTCTCTCGATTGAGGAGAGTAAAAATCTTTTATGTGCTAGAATAAATATTTGGACATGGAGAAGTATTTTTGAAAAGTGCGCGAATTTCTGGGGGGAAATTGAAACAAAAAATAAATAGTTTTCTTCATATAGAGAAGATGATTTACTTCATTAAAACCATGTTGGTCTATTACATTAATACTAGCTATCCCTATGGGATGATTTGTCTGTAAAATGGAACATAAAAGGGGATTTAAAACAATAAAAAACAGCAATCTTCAAGTGATTATTATAAATGATTTTGTAATAAAAAATAAGGAATGCACTTGTGTTCAAGTGAAGATTTTCTATCATAAAAACATCATGTGTAATACACCTCGAATTTTAATCAATAAATTTCTCCCTCTCCGGGAAATTTGACAAGCACATTCTTCTGGTTCACGTTCGAGTCAAGGGTTTAAAAAATGGTGCGTGGTTAATTAGCATGGAAACATGGCAGGTTGAAATTCATCCCCTTTGCCAGTTATCTGCGTGACATGTATGGGGGTTTCCCTTTTTTTTTGAAAATATTTTTCTCTCTGAAATACAGATACAAGATTGGTTTTCATTTCCTTGTTTCTGAACTCTTGTCTATAAAACTGTTTTTTTTTTTCATTTTTCATTAATTGTATTTTCTGTTTTTCAGAGAGATGTGTATTTTCAGAAATTTGGGCCTGGTAGGGCACTGCTTTTTTATTTAATCTCTTTTAGATCGAGCACAATCGTAATCTAGTCATGATTTCACGAGGAACTGTGTATTAAATATTTAATCTCTATGTTGGAAATAGACCAAAATAATTTGTGTATGAAAATCGTATTCAAATTAATTTGAACTTGCGCCAAGACTTAAACCGGGATTCTCTCGACTATCTAAAGATTCTGTGAGAGATGGGAGTAATATTTGGAAATTACATGAAAAAATCTATCCTTAGAAGAAACTTTTTCAATTAAAAGCCTTCTGTTAGGAAGATGTGACTGATGCGCGATATCTAGTTAAAAATTAGCCAGAATTTCGCAATCTAAACGGAGAATATTTTTCAAACAATCTGATCATCTTTAGGAGCGTAATAGTTTGCTTGAACAGAATACATTGTCATTTCCATTCAGTAGCCTTTAAAGAGCGAGAAAATCGATGGCAGCCATTTGGATTTTTAACACATCAGAGTTTCGACCATACCAGATAGATTTAAAGCGCACGAAAGATGGAAATAGCCTAAGAATTGGTTAAACGGACTTGGTAATACAAAAAGTTTACGGATGAATTGCCATCTACGAGCGAGCCTAAACTGCTGGCTTTCTTTCTCTTCAATTTAAAATACAAAAAGACTTGTGCATGGAAAATGGGGACCATGTAATAGGGAGACTAATCATGCCCTAAGGCCATCTGACCTGCTCGAGAATATTCAATCTGGCCTCGAATGTAAATAAAGACTGCAAGACGATAAACGCCTCTATTGCATCACTGTGTGTAATCGCTAAACAAGTGAGTGATATGTGCCAATAGAGAGGAATATAATTGGAAAGTGATTTACACACAATAACCCAATACATAAAGTTCGAATATGTATGTACATATTCTACACCCTATTCATGTGTGTAGGCTGTATCTATGGCCTCATTAGGAAATGCTGCAAAGTATATAAAAAATTTCACTTGATACAACAATCATATTACGTAACAGGCTCATGCATGTGTTATTTACGATTTTCGAATATTGCAAGAGAATCATTGATTTCTTTCTTATGAAATCGAATCCACGAGACCTAGGCTTGGACATCCCGGATGCATGAGGGGAAATGTCGTTAGTTAAAAGAATTCAACTAGGTAAAAGTAGGAAAACCCTTTAACGTGATAAAATGACACATTTTTGATGACACGTTCCTCAAGGTATAGAGGATTCTTTCTGTACAAGAGGTAAATAACAAAATGAAGACTTTATTAAACTTGAGGGATGACCAACTGACAAAAGTGAAATGACAGCTGCGCAATATTGCACGCGTTGCTTTGTGAGAATTGCATCATGGAAGAATGCATTTCACAGACGCTTCAAGGATTTTTGTCTTTTTTTATCATATCTTTCGTTGGATTGCCTAAAGAAACGTGTCTAAGAGTAAGGTCTAGATGGCTTTTTATTTTCGATCGAATAAGATCCAGTGTACTATACAAGCTTGGGATATACTAAGACAGTATCTCGTGTATTCAATTATATTTCAAAATATTTGGTTAATATATAACTAGGGCTCCCAGACAATATATTCGTTATTTTGAGCATATATGCTAAAAATATTTTTTTTTTCGGATTTTTTAACCAGAAATATTCTTAATTTTTTGAACGATTATGCATGAAATAGTAAAATCGACAAAAATTCATTCTGAATTGAATGAAAGTCCAAATTAATTCTGCTGACAATCATTTCAAAAAAAGAAATCAACAAAATTTATCTGCTAATTAGTGCTATGCTAAATGCTTTTTGGCGATAAATATGCTTCTAACTCAAAACAAAGATATCTGGAGCATTTTTGAACAGTTATTTATTATTAGCTTGATAGAAGGAACAACATATCAAAATAAGCTTCCAAAATTTTCTAATATGCGTCTATAATATGCCCATAAAATGTTGAAATATAACCTTGAATGTGCTGTATTATTCGAATACTTACTAATATGATAAAAGAACATGTTTTAAACCTTAATTCAGCTTTCTTTTCATTTAACTCATTTTTAGAGACTCGAAAGCAGTATTTTTGTATTTAAATATGCTTTTTAGGGGCCCTAGTAATAACCTTGTAATAGGGTTGATCGTGATGAATATTTTTTCTTCAAATCCACGTTCTGGAATCTGGATTGAAACTAGTCTTCATTTTTGATTTTATAAAAACGTCTCCAAGAGAAAGATGCATTGGGGAATGAAAATTTTATGTTTTTTATGAATCAGCAGAATTAAAAGTGTAGAAAAAGGAACTAGTGCATGTAGCTTCAGTTATTACGGTTAACCCTGCTGTAATCATCCGGTGATTTGAGTTTGTACCATACTCTGTTGGGACTTCTCAGGTTTACAGAAAATAATGATTTTTGAGGTAATTTTTTATAAATCGAACTGATGATGATGAATGTTGGGCACTAATTCCCACCTCGAGCATCTTCAATGTTGACATTTTTCATCGCCTCCGAAAGATTGACAAGTTCTGAAAAAGAGGAAAAAGAAAATTATTAACAGTGAGCAATAAAGGTCAACAAAGAGGCCTCTTCTCTCACCTTCTCCCTTCATGACCATAATGGTCTTGGCCATTTCATCATCATTTTCAAGGTCGTTGATGAAATCCTCTAAATCCTGATCCTCTTGTAGGAAATCAGAGTTCATTTGTTCCCTCTTATTGACAGTACGCTTGCTACGCGACTTGCCCTTGTTCGCCGAGTCTGCTGTAATATCGATTTCAATGTCTTCTGTGCACTTTTCGGCGTCAAGACGCTGTAGCTGCCAGGTCCTCTTTTTGGGATTCTAAAACCAGTTTAAAAGATTAAAAATAGTTACTACTTATAAGTAGTAATGTTGTATTTTTACCTCAGTAACAGTAGTGGAGCAGGTGGTGAAGGCGTCATCTGCAGCATATGAGCTCTTCTTCCGCGTCACCTTCCTAACTAAAATGACCTCTGGGACATTTTTCAGAGTATCAAACGTGGCATTGTTAACATTGCAATTCCTAAAGTCGAATCCTTCCACGTAGTCGCCTTCATTGAGGATATTACCCAAATGGGTCCTAGTGAAGATCATCTCAGAGCTGTCATTGTCTGTGGTGAGAGTGGGTCGCTTGGAGTTCTTTGTGATTTGAATGTCTTCCTCTTCGTAAATGGTCGTTTTCCCCAGTTGATTCTCCTTCATCAGCCAGACGCCGGCGAGCTGATGCTTTATCGAGATTGGAGCATGTCCAGCGCCGTGAACAGAACTCTTGAAGGACATCATTGAAGCCTTGTCAGAGAACTTGAGAGACTCTTTTCTACAAGAAGTGAAATTATCATATTTTATCAATTTTGAAATAAAAGATTTTTATTTAAACATGAGGGCTCAAAACTCACTCTTGACCATTGACATATTCACGTTCCACCTCCATGACAATGAACCTTGATAGGAGTCTGGGATGGGCTATGGTCTCAAATGGATGATTAAAGTATTGGAAAGCCTCGAATTCGGCTACTGAAAAGGAGAAATTTATTTATTTAAAGGCCCAATTCCAACTTTTAGTTGACAATAAAATAAATAAATTTAAACTCACTTTCACAGGTAACAGGGTCGATCAAATGAACCTTTTGGGTAATCTTCTTGACAATACACAATTGATTGAGATTCCCATTCTTCTGTGCGACACTCTGAGGCAAACAAACAATGTCATCCTTGCAACAGGGCACTACATCAACACAAAACGACCACTTGTAATGAAAGACGTTACTCTGTAGATCATGCGACCTCAACTGTTGTGAGGTGTTGGTCCTACAAGGAATTCTTTTAGTCAAAAAGTCCACAAAGGCCATTGCTGTAGATTGGGAAGGGAAGAAGAAGTCCATTCCATTTCTAACCTGTTTGATATTATTGCAATACTCGTGAGCACTGGTATGTAGGAGGATTTGTTCCAAATACAAAAGGGTCTTCTTGTGTTCAGCTTTTTGACGGACCTGAACAACAGCATTCCAAAAGTCCTTTGCCGCATAACGATGACACTCGACACATTGGAGGTTGTGAATGTTAAAGTCGAGAACGATGCTCTGTTCAATGATTCCGTTGGCCTCAACCTCCTTTCTAACTGTGATTTGAATAAGGAGTTTCTTAGAGTGAGGTTCTGTCCATAGGAACTTGGCGTCGGTTATCTTTAAGCCTCTATTCAGTCCCTTGACGCGTTTTAGACAAATCGAGAGGAGCTCTTGAGATTCTAGACGGACTTTTACCCACTTTGATGGAGGGAGAAGATATCTTTCGCATTTTGAACAAAAGGTAACGACGTTCTGCTTGCTAATTCCATCAGTGATGTCCACCTTGGTGGAAAGACATGCAATGCACATGTTTGTTTCATTTGGCTCAATTGAAACGCCGCACTGGCAGCACATACATGAGTAGTTGGCACTCATCATGTGAAGCATTTATCAAATAATTGTTTAATTTAAACAAGTCCACTTTATAAATTTGGTTTTGGTTTATATTAGAAACGAATACAAATATTAAAAACGCATGACCAGACGCAAGACCCGAGCTCCTCATCACGACCTCTCGAAGGAAAATAGGAGTAATGAGTTATTTGAAAAGTTCTACAAATCCCTCAAGATTGTCGAGGACACTGAATGGGAGAGCTTCGTTGAATCTCTTAGGTCAGATTTACCTGCAACCTTTCGTCTGACCGGCTTCGGGTCCCATTACAAGACAATGTACGAATTCCTTCACACGAATTACTTTCAAAAAATCACCAAATCAATTCAATCGAACAGTGAACTGAAGGAGATCACCCTCAAGCACCTGGAATGGTATCCGAATAAATTGGCCTGGCAATTGGATGCCAGCAAGATGGTGATTAGAAAGAACGATGCTTTCAAAGACTTGTTCAAGTTCCTCATCTCTGAGACTGAGTCCGGGTACATCAGTCGTCAGGAGGCTGTGAGCATGATTCCGCCGCTGTTGCTCGATGTAAAACATGACAGTTTTGTCCTGGATTTGTGCGCTGCCCCGGGCTCCAAGTCTGCTCAACTTGTGGAAATGATCCACAAGGACTTTGAGGATAATGGTCTGGTGAGTTTTCTTTTCCTATATAATTTGGCTATTAAATATAAGAAATCTAGGTAGCTGACCCAGCATCAGTCACCGTTCTTTGATTTGATCGAATGCTTCGAATTAACAAAGGATATTTATAAATTGTGTAACTAATATTTTCGAAGTACAGGTCAAAGTGTCTTTAAATATTTTATATTTTCAATACAAATGTTCTGACCAATAAGAAAGCCCCAACTCTGTACCTGGGTTGGTTTTCATAGATAAAATCTGATTTTTCAAAGCTTTTCTTGCATCTAGTATAATGCTGTAATTCATTTTCTTGAATGAAAACTCAAATTGCCTAAATTATAGTATTCTATTTCATGATAGATTTTCTAAACTGAAACTAAATTTTTCAGTCGGGTACCCCAAGTGGCGTCGTCATTGCAAACGATCTCGAGTTAACGCGCAGCTACATCATGGTTCATCAATTGAAGCGTCTCAAAAGTCCTTGTTACATTGTCACCAAGGAAGACGCCTCCATCTACCCGCGTCTTCAAATCAAAACCGCCGAAGGAAGCCAGCCAATTCTCTACGATAGAATCCTCGCCGATGTCCCCTGCAGTGGGGATGGAACGATGCGGAAGAATCCTCAGATCTGGCTTAATTGGAAGCCAAATCAGGGAAATAATGAACACGTCATCCAGAGTCGTATTCTAAAGCGTGGCCTAGAGCTGTTACGCGAAGATGGCAAGGGTCGCCTGGTCTACTCAACCTGTAGTTTGAATCCTGTAGAAGATGAAGCTGTCGTTGCGGACATGTTGTCCATTTGTCAGGGTAGTGTGGAGCTGGTTGAACCTCCAAAGTGGATCACAGACGGTGAAAATACCCTGGGTAGCTTCAAGTCACGACCCGGTCTCAAGAGTTGGCATTTGATCCTGAAAAGTGGGGAGATTTGCAAGACTATGGAAGAGATTCCAGAAAAGTTGGTTTATTTTCTACTCATATTAAAATATTTAATGGCGTGTTAAGGAGTAAATTTTTATCAAAGGTTTATCGAATCGTGAAGTCTGTCTGTTTTGTGTGCATAAAAGAGCTCCCCCTTTCTCTTCTAATTCTTCTTTTTACACATTCGAGTAAGACTTATTCTCAAGATTAATATTTAAATCTAAATAAAAATTCATATTTAGAGGTTTAAGATTAAATATGAATGAAAATATCTATTGAAAAGTACATATTTTATATCTAGATTGTAATAGGGTTTTGTAGAATGTTTACTGTACTTTGATTTGTGCAGGATATACACAAAAATAAGATCCTCACATGATCACTAGTTAGATATTAATGACAGAAATCTCAAGTGACTTAACATACCAAGGTAATTCAAATTGCAATGATGCTTAATTTACACCAACTCCTAGGAACAAATCCTCATTCAGAAGGTCAATGTTCCCGCCAGAAGATGTTGACAAGTTGAATATGGAACGTTGCCGCCGAATTATTCCCTGCGATCAGAATACTGGAGGCTTCTTTGTTGCTATTCTAACCAAGACGCGGGCCTTGCCCTGGATGAGGCCGAAGAAGCCTGAAGAGGCTGACACTAAGGCTGCCATGGAAACTAGTGAAACTGATCCGAGGTAGGCCAATTAAATTCTATTAATAAATTCAGGAAATTTCAAGTAGAGTTCTTGATTTTTATCAAAATCTTTTAATTCTCCTAGCCCAAAGACTCAAGTTGCCCTCAAAGCTGAACGTCCGAATAACTATTGCAAGTTCAACGAAAACCCCTTCATCTACATCAACCCGGAGGAGGACGCTGGCTGGAAGGACATCAACAAATATTACCAGCTGACGAATGACCCACAAGGGAAACCCTTCCCCTGTGATCTCATCCTCTATAGGCCGTCAGATAACCCAGAACAGAAGAGGCGTAACAACCTGTACTACACTAATTCATCCATAAAGAGGATCATTGAGGCCAATAATAGAAAGAGCTTTCACATTGTTAATTGCGGCGTTGGCATCTTTACATACTGTGATGACAAGCAATATAATGGCTATCGCATTACGCAAGAGGGCGCTGAAATTGTATCACCGTATCTGGTCCACAAGGCTACACGTTAGTTTAATCCGACAAGTAATCAGCTCAGTCACACATTGTGTTGAATATCTACGTATATGGTCGTGAGAACGTATTGAAAATTAGCTCATCAGCAGGGCTACCAAAAAATTTATGACAAAATATGACTTTTCGAGCTTTATGAAGAAAAAAACTTCTAATATAACTGCTGAATTACAATGAATGATAAAATCCTTTTCAAGAATTTCATCTAATATTCATAATGAAAAAATTACTTTAGTCTTTAAAAAATTCTACATTACATTTTCATCAACTTTCTCTTTTTGACTTGAATTAAAATCATCAATACCAAAACTAAATTCTTCGAATAGTAGTCGTATTTAATAAAATATGAAAATAAATAAAAATTTGAAAAATATGACAATGTACACGAAAAATGTGAACAAAAATGATTTTTAAGAAAATATGACGCCCAATAAATAAAATATTACAAGTCTTATTTTTGGTAGCCCTACTCATTAGTTATTTGAAGGGGAACAAGTTTGATGCTTCATAACTACATGAAAATCAATTAGACATTGGCTGGCAAAGAGAAGACAATCAAATCTGACTAAATATGATCAATGAATTCATTTTTGGCTTTGTAGTAACATTTCCAATTCTAAGGTTGTCATTAGCGATTCATAACTTTCGTTATTCACTGTTAGCGGTCCAAAACCTCTTGAAACCTCTCTCCTTTGAACGATTGTTTGTGGATTTACCTTGGATAAACCATTTTTTTTAATTTCCAGACGGCAGAATGCTCATTATCGATGGAGCTGAGAAGGATTCACTAAATGACTTGCTCACACTACTGAATGAAGAGATCCCACTAATTGACAAGTTCTCCACCTCAATCCAAGAACAATGGGAAAAGATGTCTGTTGGGCCAGTCATAATCCATTACAAGGCAGTGGAAGGTTCCACTGTGAGTACTATTACCTTCTTCTCAAACTATCTGACTGATTATCTTCTTGTTAGCAATATCCAAAGGTTTCTTTCAACCTTACCGGCTGGCGTGGACTCAAATCTGTGCGTCAATATCTCAAGCAGCATGAGCGTAGTCACTACCTGCGTCTGAGTGGAGTCTCGGAAATCTCAGAGAGCATCAAAATGAAACAGACCCCCGTTACAGATGGAGGTCCCAAGGGGAAAGTGGCACGGCTGGAAACATGATCGCCACATGTCCATGTAATTACAATAGAATTTCATTGTTCATTTCTACTCATTTCAATCTCTATTTTGGTTAACCCATATTCATAAAACTTGGTCGTTTGAAGGAGGGTTTGAAACTATTTACAGAGTAAACTCATTTAGAGAAAGGAGGATATGAGAGATCATGTTTACAAGGTAACAATCATCCACGTCAGAAGGTTATTTATTCAACCTACTTGTTGATTTGTTATCCGACAACAATTGGTTGGATTGACTATTAAAAATCGTAAACATTACAGCGAGATGGTTGTCTTCCAAGTCCTAGAACATTATGACTCAAATTCTTGGAAAAAATATCTTTCCTTGTAAAAAGGTTCGAAATCTTTCTCCAACTGGGAAATTCAACAAGGTAAAATGCTATGAATTCCTTCCTTGTGTATAATTATAAAAAGGTTCTACTTTAAAAACCTTTATTCTCCAAAAATATTGACAAGTATTTATCCAAATCTTGGTGTAAAGTATGATCGAGGCTCTCGAAAATACACTCTCTCATCAATAGCATCGACGTTATCCCCTAGGGTTAAGAATTCTACAAGGTGTTAGAGAAGAGTTCCGACTTACCGTTGCTGCTTATCCTGATGCAAACAAGAAGGACAAGTAGGGCATATGAAAATTCAATTGAAATCATGCTTGAATATTCTTGTAATTAGGCTGCTTAAATATCCTGTAGAAATTCATTCTAACCAATGAAAGGGGAGATAGAAGGTGAATGCAGATTTGATGAGAATCGAAAGAATTGCAAAAATATCCTTGAAGAAAGCTTAAAATATGAGATTACTGACTTAACATTTGAAACACATTTTCTGCCTTTCTCAGAAAAAGCACTTACTCAGTCGTTACATGGATTCAAGACACATTATATACAGAGAAAAGAATTCATCTCAATGTAAAATTTCATTTGTCATTACTTGGTTGACAACCGTTAATTACACATTTGAGTACATACAGAAAAGAAAAAATAGGCAACTACTAAGTATAGTCGTCAATTGTCTCCTGATGGAATCTCACGTTTTAAGAGTCTTAATCTCATATTGAAAGGAAATAAATTCTTTTTGTTTTGTCATCAATAAACATGTTATTTCATCAACTAAATCTTTTTATACATGATAGTATTATTTTTTTCTCAAACTAGATTTTGACTTTGATTTTTCAAATTAAATTTAAAATATTTCATTGTCATTATTTTGAGTAATTTAAGGGCGGAGAGTTCCACTCAGACGTTTACTGTGGATTCTAAGGTTGAACTCGATACGTATATCGTATTTCTCTCATCATTTGCTTAAGCAAACTATTTTTTTTGATTTGCACGAGCACTTAACTTGATTTGAAACTGTATTGTCTTCAAGTGATAATTTATTTTTTATGATCTTGATGAATTTCCGATTTTTATCTGTCTTCGAACACTTGGATTCTTCAAGTGTTCTTTCCCTTGTTGTCAAAACAGAATTTATTTTTTGCATTTTTAAGGTTCATATTTTATGGTTCATTCAGAGAACCTTTCAGTCAACCTATCAATGACTCTTAGTCATATTTACTTGTTGAATTTAATTGTGTGACACCTTTCGTTTATATAAAATAATGTTATCCATGTTTGCTACACTCCTTCACACACGTGTAAAAAATAAGACGCTGATTATGAAATTTGATTGGCTATTTAGATTTTCCTTTCCTACGATGGCGTTTGTTAAAGATGAATATAATTCTCGCACCTTGAACGTGGTCCTTATCCTAATGATTCTCTGTAACTAAATAATTGAGACTTTTAGCAATTGGGCACACGATGAAAGATCATGCTTTGTGGCCTTTAAAATGTCCAAATTATATTTTTGGCAGACAAAATCATCACACGATAAATTTTCACATCTCGATACCTACTACGCATCTCGAATTTCTAACTAGAAATACACGACGCGATGATAATTCAATCAAAATATGCTTCAGACCATAGTCAAAGATACATTTGGAATAATTATTATCGCAATTTCCTGCTTCGTTTGTTATTCATCCTATGAATTGAGTCGAGGTTAGTTTTGACCCTTCATATATCGAGTTAATTTACTAAATTCCAGTCAACCTCGAATACTACATTTCCACGGGATGCGTCAAAGCCGAGAACCTGATCCCCTACCTTCCAGACGAGCTCAACATCAAGACGCTAATAGACACGGGTGACTCACCCCAGAACGCAGCCCAGTACACTTTCTTTGTGTTATTTCCAGTCAATCTTTTGGCGCTCCTCTTAATATTCCTCGTCTCAAAGCTCACCCACAACGACCAGAGGGTAAGGTCAATTCTCATCTCTGTGTAGCTTCTCAATTGGTTCAAGGTCCCAATATCCATTCTGACCATAGCCTTAGTCTTTGGTTTCGAATCGACTATTGTGATCCTCTTGGTGGCCGCCCTTCTCGTTACAATAGGTGCCATTCTGAGGCCGAGCTGTCATGTCATTTATATTATGTCATGTGTCCTTTTATACTTAAGTCATACCTATCTCTTGAAGCTTTTAGTTCTCGTGAGTCGGCTCGTTATATTAGTTTCTTTAAGATTCTCTACAACATCACGCTTTGGAAGGTGAAGTTGGTGATTATTCTCATCAATTACTTAATCGTCAGATGGCATATTATGATCTATCACTTGGCGAAGACTCAAGAGATTCGGAAGATTACTTTTCAAAGTTACTACACAAACGCGATACAATACATGTTCCTACCTTACATTTCAATTAACGGAACGATTGTCATGTTTGGAGATTGGTTGAATCAGAAGAAGGAACGCGAGCTGGTTAGTTAATTATGAATCTAAAAAAATATATTTATCGGGCCAATTTTCACACATAAGCATTTATCGAAGAAGTGAAAAAATATACATTTCGAAGCCTGTTGACATTGATTCAATCAAATTTAATTGGGCTTGAAAACACTAAGAACAAAACACACAGATCTAGTCTTATTTCAT
Source organism: Gyrodactylus salaris (assembly GCA_000715275.1). Classification (NCBI taxonomy): domain Eukaryota; kingdom Metazoa; phylum Platyhelminthes; class Monogenea; order Gyrodactylidea; family Gyrodactylidae; genus Gyrodactylus; species Gyrodactylus salaris. The sequence goes on from JJOG01005245.1 coordinate 18,771, forward strand.
TGCTCAGTGAGAATCAGATGGAAAGTTTCCATTTGGACTCACAAAATCCTTCCTGCAATCGAAAGATCGCAAACTTCTCTTTTTGAAAGTAATTTTCTCCAAAACTTAGATTGTTGAACATGTTGAATGCATTCTCGATAGTTGCAGATTTAGATCCTAATTTGATAGGTCTATTAACGACCGATAACAGTTCATTATGATGGTCATATCGGACGAAAGACCCACTTTGTTGTTTGGTCGCTTTGCTCTTTGAACAAGTTTACCACTCTCGGTAAATGCATTTATTATTCTTGTAACTTCTGGAAGATTCTCAGCATAATAGGGCACTGCATTCAACCATGTTACTCAACTAGTAACAACAAGAGAAGGGGATATTCAATAGAAATGATCTCGTTTTTCCACACTATTTAACTGATGAGTAGGGCTACCCAAATAGTCCCTTGATAAAGATGTTTCGAGTCCGTTTTTTTATTTATTCGTAAAAATAATTTCCATTAGAATCTATAACTCTTTGCCAACGATCTGGAAGCTTTTCTATGCCTTTTTTCCAAAATTCTTCGGTTTTAGAGCCAAAATACTCCTCAACTCGAAATTCGACTTCGTACCGGGTTTTGAAGATTTTATCGCATAAATTATTTTGAAGGTCTTGGAAAAGGTAGTAATCTCCCATTTCAATTCAGATATTTTTCTTCGAGTCATCAAGATACATGTGGTCATGCATTGTCCTAGTGAACTTTTTGTTTGCCTCTATTCACCATCGATTTTCTTGTTAACCTCATCAAGTTGGGTTGAGTTTATTCTTAAACCATGTTTGAGAAGCTCATACTAAATTAAGCCTTTCAGATCCCACCAAACACACAGTAAGATCTTCTTTTGGTATGGTGATTGTTGAGGTAAAGAAAGAGGCTGCTCAGAATTTAATTTCCAAGATCCTTTTTCGATTTATATTCGTGAAAAGTATCCATTTCTCATCACATGTTACAATTCTGTTCAAAAATGTACATTCCTGATGTTTTTCGAGCGAAGAAGTGCAAGGTGAATACCTTTTAAACTTTTGTTGTTCATTCAGTTCACGAGGTATCCAATAATCGAGTCTGTTGACATATCCAAGCCTTTTGACGTGTTTAAAAGTAGCTTAAATTGAGCATCCAAGCTCCTCAGATAATTCTCTAACAGATTTATGCGCATCCTAATTTAAGATTTCTTTCAGTTTGTCCTCAATCACTAATCTTGGCCTTCCCGATCGAGGCTGATCTTCGAGGCTATATTGACCATTTTGAAATTTTTTGAACCATTTCTGAACTGTTCTCGCACAGATAGAATCCTTTCCAAAAGTATCGCATATCTCTTCGGCACTTTTTGTGGCATTATCCTTCTTTTTAAAGAGATGAAGCATTATATCTCGAAAATTGAGGTCAGAAAGTACTTGATTCGAAATGATGAGAATTATTTATCTGAAGTATGTTTTTTATAAGCTTTGATTGATGAAGAATCGAATGTGATGTGTATTATTTTCCCACGGTTTTAATAAGTGACAGAAATCTTAATTAGAAATCAGAAGATGAAAAAAACGAACGAACTTAAAAAACAACCTAATACATATATTTACTGAAACAGAATCAAGATTATTAAACAATATGCAACGATTTTGTAACTTCTTTTCGATTTTAAAGGTTTTTTTTTCTAAAGATTTGGCTTAAGCTGTTATCTTAGGCATAATTATACGACCAAAAGATAATCTCAATTATATATACTAGAGGGTTTGGGATAACCAATTAAAGGTCTTAATGAGGGATTTTTTATTGCTCATCATCGCTTAAACACCTGAAAGTTGATGGATTGGAATAAAAGATCACTTTTCAACTATGTAACAATGGAAATTGTGAAAATAGTCCATTGAAAAGAAAAAAAAGTCCATTTCTCATACCAAGAGGGCTGAGCAAATTTTAACAGCTTTTCCTTTTCTTTTACTGATAAACAAATTTTATATTTTTTAGTCCATTGGGTAGTCCTACTTATGAGTACATCAAAATGCTTGTAATGATTTCTAATTTACAACAATCTACAACAATTATGGATTAGATTCATGTGGGTAGAGTCCATGGACATTTTTCGCAGCTTCTATCATGTACTTGGCTGCATAACTTGAGAATAGACAGAAGTTTTCGCTCTTGTTACATATGAGCGATCTAGTTTTTTGTCGATCACAATTGTATCAAACGAGTATGAAGTTTCCGGAGATTTGATTAATCCAACCACTATGAAAATATCTAGCCATTCATCCTCAATAAGGGAAATCCACTCATTTGAAGTCTCTTTTTGAGTCTCTCTTGAGCTGATATTAACTCACAATTTTTCAATGGTCAATAAGTTTTTGTAGACTTCATGATAACAACTTCGATAGAGGTATATCGGCACTGAGAAATGCCCGAGTGAACTCTTCTGTCCTATCAGTTTCTTGCGAGAAGGAAAGACGTTTTTGTTTTAGGCTTTCTTCTCTCCTCTCGTGTTTTCGGTGTGTACATGTTTACTTTCTTCCTTCTAGAAAATAACGCTGCCCCTAGGATACAGAGACTTTCGTACCGCCGAAAAGGCGGATTTAATCAAAAAACTACTGAAATACTGCATTACATTTGCAATCTGGAGGTCCCTATTGATGAGAATATCGTTCAGTTGCCTCTCGAATCATTTCATTCTCCGCCCGAGAGAGAATACCACCAAATTCTATCGTGTAGAATACTTTAATACTTCCCTAACACCGGAAAGTCTGGTCTACAGTAACGAATACGAAGAGAATAATCATTTGGTGATCCTCTTCGGACTAGTACATCGCACTGCGTCCTTCTATCTGGCTTATTACATAATTTTTGGCTTGTTAGTCTGGCTGAATGATTGTGAGGACTACCTCGTGAATGGCCAGACTGAACTGTCCCCCAGGATCTACCCACAACCCCCAAAGTGCCTCTTTGCACTCAACAGCATTGGAGAGATTTGGAGGTGAGTTTTTTTTATACTTTCATTATTTCCTACTTCAAATATATGACTAACACGAGCGTACACTGTAAGCTATTTATTGATAATTTTAATTTTGAAATACTATCATCTGATTGGTTGTTTTAATTTCATAATTTTAAAAGCCAATGAGAATCGTTCAAGAATTTGTACCATATAAAGAAAAACTAATTACGAAATCAAGCTTCAACCGAACAATGTATCTGTTTTGTCTTTATGAGAAGTAATCGTTACCACCGGTAATCGTTAACGGTTTTACCACCAGTCAGATATAAATGTGATTTGGTCAATAAATTGATAACTTCTTTTAAATTTTCTACTGTATCCTTTTCAGAAATATTTGTTTTGCTAATTCTATCAAACAGTTCTAAATAATCGCGCGATTCAAATATCTTTCTTATTGATATTTACGTCTGATTCAAACCTAGAGGTTATTATTATGTCAAAATATATATTTGGGGATGGTGTAGAGGAATCCTGTTCAACTCTCAGGCTATTCCTTCATCAAAGGTGTTGGTTCGATTTGGTTTTACGTTCTTTCTTCTAGCAATGTCATGATTAGGTAAGTGTACTCGGCACAAAAATCAATTTCTAAGAAATGTGTTTTAATCATTTATTGTAGGTTCATAATTTAGATCTTTGCTTAGGATCTCTTGTATCACAAATGTTAAGAAGCCTACTCAAACCTTAGTACCCATCTTAACTGTATTGAAAATACGCAAAAATAATTCAGAACATTTACGTCAGTAAATTTTGAATGAAAAAAAAAATGTTACAATCAAACCAAGGGATTTGCTCTTTAGAAGATTCTAGCTCATATTCTCATTCTTGATAGGTTTATTGTCAATATTTTGTTGTACCTGAAAGGAAGAAAGATTAATTTTTTAATTTATTTCCACAGATACTTTGATGTTGGAATGTACAACTACCTAACGGAGTGCGTGTATTTTTATTTTGCCAAGTTGCAAAACGATAAACTCGGCAAGCACAGATACCCTCTCATAAAACCCATCATCTCAACGATCTTGGTCTTCCTCAATGTCTTCTTCTATCACGGTAACGACATTTACACAGGTAACACTATTTAATCACTCTTTCAAAGTGAAATGGGTCCTCATCAATTGTCTGATGGTCATCATGCAGCGATTCACAGTGCAAATATCAAAATTTGAACCCTTTAGGGTAAGTCTCTCAGTTGAGAATTTATTGTACATTAGAATTACACAAAAAATTATTGTTTCGAACTAGACAAAAGGACCAGAATTCCGTGTTCCACAACGATTAATCCTACTTTGGATATATGCGTTTTTCCTTGGATAAGCACTGAAATAAGACGAATCTCTATATTTTTTAGAAGAAAATATATCAAACGGTAGAAAAATTCGTCAAGAGAAAAATAACAACGAACAAATTTAAGTTCAGAAAATACTCTACATTTCTAAGCTTCGTGTGGCCTTAATTTCTGAGCGTATCCAAGGAGAAACGTGTCGCTCCAAATTCAAATTACACGATTTATCGTTGACGAACATGGAATTGATAAAATAACATTATATGAGCATAATTTCAAGTCCAAATTCACTGTATAATTATATTTTAGGTATTTGGAGAGTCTGTGTGCGTAGTGAGCCTCTTCCAAGCTGTATCCAGTATAATATTCTGGGTCTCGTCTAGCTTCTTCGTGGAGCGGTCCAACATTGCCTACTGGCATTTGGCCATCTTCCTATCATCAACGAGTAGGTTCCACATTTTGATCATTCTTTTCTAGGCGGGCCAATCTTCTTCTTGTGGGTCTTTTCAACGAAAATGTTCTCCAAGTTTGAATTTGATTGTTGAATAGAAAATAGAAACATTTTCTCAATTGTTACACCAAGTTACATCTAACTCTCACGACATAGTTTAGCTTAATTCTAAATGATTGAAATAGGCTTCAACTACCTATCTCTCGCATTCATAACATCGTACGGTTTTTATTCCATAATGGACCTTGATCATCGGATGGATTGGTCCAAATTGTACCTGTCGTTTATTTTGGCCAATCATAACGTGGCATTTGAATATTGGTCTCTGGTGAGAAATGAGGTCTTGATCATTTTTCCAATCCTTTTTGCTTATAACGTGATGATGATCATTTTGAAGAATGCCATCACTATAACCGATATCAAGAGAGTGCAATTGTTTGTAATGATGCTATTACATTGCTACCTATTCTCGTGGACATTAGTCTTCCGCTTTTTGTTGGGATTCATGACTTTGCGAATTATCGGGACGTTGGTTAGGAATAAGATATTCCACTATCTTATGATTTGTGCGTCCCTACACAATTCGCATGTCATTAGATCGAATGTAACAATGAACCCGTTGATGGGTCTTATCATGTCCAATATGACCCAATATAGCATACTCAAGGTACACATGATTCTATGCGAAGGTGAATTTAGTCTACGAAATTCCCTAGAATTTCTCTTCCAACCCGTTGTCTCACTCACAGGAACTTTGGTCAGTTATAGAGACTTCCTTGATGGTAGCGTCAAATGTCAGAGGAAAATTAATTATCAAAGAATTATCAAGGAAATTCTAACCATCTACATGACCTTCTATTGCCTAGAGTTTTTATTTTCCAACATCCGAACCAGGAGGTGTGTCAAGAATGACTTTGGTGTAATGACTATTGACTTTCTCAATGTCTGCTGTTTCAATGTTGCCTATTGGGTAATCTACAAGTCCTCGCGGTTACTACTTGATATGAATGAGTCGTATGTTCTTGATCAGGAGAAGGGCTTATTTCCAGCCGGCCCGATATGGTTCATTTGGAGTGTTAACAGTGCTCAAGTATGGAGAGCCTTCGATGTCGGCCTCTATGAATATCTAAATCGGTAAGTCAATGACTGTTAGCAACGTGTTCTATGATTGGTTTTATTACATACAGATCGTCTTTTTTGAATGGATTCCCTTGTTGCATAAATTTAGGTCGTTCGGAAAGAGATGTCGTATTTTGAGTGAAATCTAAATAGCCTTTTTTTCTACAAAAAATCTTTTATCAACAATAAAAATGGTTTATATCTGTTTCAAAAGTACTCTTCTATCTACCAGGAAGATTTTTCATCCCTTTCATCCAAAATTCTGAGTTCTTTAAGCCGAAATATACTGCTACCCAAGTTTCAAGCTCCTATCTTGTGTTGGAATTTATACCCATAAGATGATTCTGCATATCTTGGAAAAGATGACAATGATGTTGGAGCAAAGTCAGGAAAATATGGTTGGTTGAAAAGTGTTTCCCAATCCAAGTCAGAAATGTTTACTTCGCGTTTGAAGCACACATGGGGTCTTGCGTTGTCTTGGTACAAAACAAAACTCTAATTTTATTGGCGTTTCCTGGTCTTAATTAATTAATAATAGTTTATTTGCGCTTTTGGTTAATTCAATGATACAAAGATCCGCTTAATCTCCCTAGACATGTCAAGACAATAGCCTTTGGAGGTGTGAGGAAGGATGAACATTTGAAAAGGGCCATTAACGTCGGCCTATGCTTCTTGCTCGTGCTTTTCTATCATGGCGTGAACCTCGAGAACCTAACATGGATCCTTGGAAATGTTACATTACTAGTCCTAGAGAGGATTGTCACAGATTATGGTCGGAGATCAACACTCTATCAAGGCCTTGGTTCAATGTCAAAGATCAGAGTCAAATGCCTACTCTGTGCAATTGATTTGCTAATCTTCTTTATAACAGCGATGCCTTTTGTGAGAGAGAAAAAGTTGATTTTCTACAGAATATCTCATCCTTTGAATCCTACTCGTGAGTTGTACCTTTTCTTACTCTTTGAGAGAATTCAGCAGAATTTTGATTTTATTTAATCACAAAACGGGATTTTTGGATAATTGTAAACATGGGAGGATCACTTATTGATTAGATATTTTAGGAGTATGCAAGGTCACTGATGCAACCAAGGTTTATTTTGAAAGTATTCTAGCTACTCCTCTTGGATAAAATTAGCTTTGTCTACCCACAGTAATATTATTGTTACATCTCACTCATAACTCCAACAAGAGGAGTGATGGGAATATTCAAACTACCATTAACTAATTAAGGAATTTTTAAGCTTTCGAATGATATCACTTTCGCACCTCAATAATATTAGGTTTCGAAATTACAGCTGTTTGAAATTTGCGCGAGAAAATAATTTTCTTAAATCTAGAAACTGCTATAACTTTTCTAATTCCTTTTCGAAATTGTTCAAATCTTTTTCATTTTGTAGATTACTCATCGAATCATATGCCAAGTTAAAAATATTTGATCTGGTAACTCAGATTTCGGAAGAATTTGAGGTTTAATATTTTTACGTAAAAATGTTAAAGACAAAAATGTATTTTGAATTCGCCTCACTAAGTTTTTCTATGCTTCGGCCTAGGAGGGTTAAAAGCTTTTTCTGATTTTGTATGCGTATTTATCTACTGATTAGTAGTGACATTAATGATTTTATTTAATAGTAAAAAAAAAGGAAAAATAATTTTAAAAATATTTATTTCAGCTCTTCTATTATTCGTAACATTTGTGTACAATATAAAATTCATACAATTCAGTAAATAAACTTCGTCAATGCTTAAACTTATTCTTCCACCCCTCAATTTGCTGAGGTTCAATAAAGCCACGAAATCGCAACGGTTCATAATTAAATCTAACTCCATATCCTTCAATCACGCGAATCTCGAGAATTTCAACTTCATGCTAAACATGAATTAATTAGATTTCTCAACTTACTGGCAATTTGTGGACGTTTATCCAAACGCAGTTATCAAGAATCTTTAACAAATTATCCATTGCCTGTTTGTTCTTTGTCTCGTTAGCTTTAAAAGAGAGTGATTAGCATTGCTTACATCCCTTACAGACTCCCCAAAAATTGACCGATGTATCTCTTACGACGTGTTTTGTGAAGGCTTTCCCGCATATTGTCAGCTGGGACTTGACGCATTTTCTTAATTTATTAAAGTCAAGACAAACCCTTCGACATTTGATGCTGCTTCGATTAGGTCAGAGTGGTGGATTAGGAATTTATCAACTGACAGCCTAGTTTTCTTCATTTTCATAAGAATGAATAATCCAAAACGCCCAATATTTGTAAAGACGTTAGATAAAGTATCAATTAGTTCTTTAACTTCGAGTTTATTCCAATCTTTAAGAGATTTTTTGACCATGGAAATGATGTCACGTCGGGGTGTGACAAGTTGGTTCAAGAGATCAATTGAATAAGAGTCGAAATTACTATAAAACAAAAATTAAATGCAAGTTTCTCTGTGTAAATTGATAAAAAGCCTTACTCGTCAATGATATCTTGAATGTTGGCGGCTAAAAAGTCTGGGAAACTCGATCGTGGATAAGTTGAGGTGAATTCGTTATTTTCAAACTTTCGCAAAAAGTTTCCTTGCTCAGTCTCATCTTCAAATAATTTTGGTAGGCTTTCAAGGGACTGAGATGAATGCAATTGCTTACTGTGTGAATCGAATTTGATAAAATAAGCAGCTCTTTACTCATTAATACTTGATTCACAATTTTCGTTTTTATTTCGTAAATTTTGTCACTTTAAATAAATATTCAGAATCGTAGAAAAACAAGTATAAATTTTAATAGTTAAAAATTTTAAAAATTGAAATTAATTTTCTTTGACAAGACTATTGCATGTATTTTATGAAAGGTTATGAAAATTTAACAAAAATTGATTATATATTTGAAGTAAATCTGTGTTGATACTTTTTTAAATTCAATGAATTTAATTCATCGATTAACTCGGAGTGTAACTTTCAAGTGTTTTGATCATAATTGACTTATATATTGCATTAATCATAAATACATACCAGCAACCGGGCACTTTCTACCCTCTAACTAAGAATAGAGAAAACGTTAAGAAAGAAAGCACCCAAACCAGAAGATGGGCTGTCACAGGAAAATCAAAACAATCCAGAAATGACGTATCCAAAGAAGGCATGGCGAAACCTGTGGTCAAAAAGCTCACAAAGCAGACAACTCAAAACCTTGTCAATGTTAAAATCTTCAATAAAACGAAAGAGGTCCTGACGACATATCATCCTAACCTTAACATCGGATTTACAATCATCAAAAAAGGCGAATTGGAGCTGTTCACTGTAGTCGAATGTGACAAAAAGGTACCTAGCGATACACTCAATTTCATCTGGACCGACCTCAAGTACTACGGAATCACAATTAGCCGACAAAGGAGGCAAGTAAAAACTTAAGGAAATGAAGAAAAAGTAATGTTGGAACCACTCCAGGATTTAATTTTGTAAATTTTCAACAAAAAATTCTTTTTGAAAATAAGAAAAAAAATTTTTTGTACAAATTATATTTTATTAACCTAATAAATGAACATGGATTGATTTTGGAATTAAAATTTTATAATTTGTCTTCGAAAAACATGAAAAACCGTTTTTCACTTTTAAATCCTGGAGTGGTTCCAACTTTACAAGAGGAAACAAATAATGAGGTAGACCAAACTACTCTCCAACATACAGTGGCAGAACCATCTGCAGAAACTCAAATAAACAATGAAAAAAACGACGAAAAAACAAAACAGCAAAAGGCAATGAAGAAGAGATTACTAGAAGACTCTCCAACTGGACCTTGCTCAACTAAACAGTTATTTCGTTCAAAAGTTAAGCCACAAAACAAGTCTTTCAAACTCAACGAAAAACAGTAATATCCTACTATGGAACTGTTATAACCTCCTATCCACAAAGAGGTCAACCCAGTGATGTTTTTTCTCACAGAAACATGGCTATTGCCATGCCACATGAACGGCGTGATCGATATTGATGGTTACAATCTATTTTACTCAAACCGCCCCATAAAAAAGGAGGTGGTGTAGCCTG
>JJOG01005247.1:0-39221 GCA_000715275.1 Gyrodactylus salaris
CTTCCGCGTCATCAATGTATATAACTGATTCGTCATCGCTTGAAAACTCAAGATAACTGTCATTGACGTCAACATTCTCAATGAAATCCATTCTGAATGAAGAGTAATAATATGCGTTCTATATATACTCTATTTAGCCAAAAAATAGGGTTTATAATTGTTCAATAATTATTCAAGTAACTATGTTGGAACGCCCATAGTGACACCAGTGTCCCAATGATAAAAAATTTAAAAAAAAATCTTATAATTATCCTAAATGATGTAAAAGTAATTACACCATATGAAAGACCACGCTTTAATTGACTATAATTAAATTTGTCGTAGTTTTTAAAGAAACTTCGTCGCTAAGAAAATTTATTCAAAGATTGAATGTCTCTTTTGAAAAAAAAAAGTGAAAAACTGATTTTTCACCTGATGAATAATGTATTTTAAAATGATATTTTTTAGTTTCTGAAGTAACCATCTTGAAGATCACGATTTCCTCTTTGCAATAACATGAAAATGTTTTGCGTTTCACATTATAATTGTATATATTTTATGATTTGAAATTGATGGGACATGGGTGTCCCCAGGGGTGTAGGAGGGTTAAGAAGAGTTAGGTAATAGCAGAGAAATTGTAGTGTGTATTGGACACAACGCTATATATTGGAATCCTAAATAATCACACGATTCCAGTACACGCTACAATAATAAGTGGGGCTACAAGAATATCATATGTTTTCTTAATTATATATATAACTCACGGGTTTAATATCATTCTCCAGAGCATAGATGAAGTCAGATCTCTGGATGGAGAGTTTTTCGAAGGCGTTCTCTTCAATTTGAGTCTTAGTGTTTGGCTGAATAGAAAGAAGCGTTTTGTAAATAGGAATGAACATTTTTCTCTGACTACTCAACAGTATCAGTTTAAAGTCCAATTCTTGATTATCTTATCTCGACAATGCTCACTTTAACCAGTTTGTACATGGCCGTGTTGGTGGCGGATCTCACGAGACCCTCAATTTCAGCGCCGGAAAAGTTCTTGGTCCTCGCCGCAATCTCCTTAAGGTCAACGTCGCTGGCCAGCTTTCCGGACTCCTTGATCTTGCACGTGTGGATGTCGAGAATCTGGAGGCGGCCGTCTTCGTCTGGAAGAGAGATTTCCATTTGCATCTAGAAAGTTTAGAAATTATACATTTTTTCTGGTTTCCAGAAAGAATCAAAAACATATTCTTATCAAGTAAAGACACGGGGCTGAAGTGGATTTAAATATCATTAGAAGAGCATTAGAAAATTACATGGACAAATAAAAATGTTCTGGGCGTAAAGAACTATAATTTTAATACTCTCCACCAAATACTAGGGGTTATGTTTTTAGAATAGTTTTCTATTTTAATTTAGTGAATTCGTTTCGGAAAAAGATGTTTGGTTATCATCAGATTCCATGAAATTATGCCAATTTTTCTGGCGTCCTGGAAATAGAGAAAATCATGCAAAATTCTACTCATTAAACCTTCTAGAAGAAGTTTGACACTTGACCCTTTATCACATGGGATTCACCTAGTCAAAAAGTTTCTTTAAATAAATACTCATAGTTTGGTAACCTACCTCAAACCGACCAGGTCTCAAGAGAGCTTCATCAATCATGTCCTTCCTATTGGTCATGCCGATGACGAGTATGTTGTTGAGCTCCTCTACGCCATCCATCTTGGTCAGCAGCTGATTCACCACGGTATCATGGACACCGGATCCAGCACCCTGAAAAGTAGAATAATCAGAAAATGAGAGAAGGTACTTTGTGATGAGAGTAATGAGCACTTACGGCTGAACCTCTCTGCTTGCAAATGGCATCAATCTCGTCAAAGATGATGATATGCAAAGCGGAATACGCTCCGTATTGCTTGGAATCACTCTCGGCATCCGCGAACAGTTTGCGGACATTCGCCTCCGACTCACCGACGTACTTGTCCAAAATCGAGGGCCCGTTGACGATCTTGGGCTCCCGCGAATTTAGCATCTTGCCAATCTGTCTAGCCATCAGGGTCTTGCCAGTACCGGGCGGGCCGAAGAGGAGAATGCCGCGGACATGCTTCAGGCCGAGCTGCTTCGCTATGGCCGGAGGGAACATCCTCGAGGCGAAGGTTCGCCGGAAAATGGCCGAGAACTCCTTGTCCAGGCCGCCAATGCCCAATTGATTGAAGTCCCAGTTAGGGGACAGGATCGACTGCTGGAAGAGGTTCGAGTCTGAGGATTTCGAGGACTTGCCCACCAACATGAGCTGAGAGTCTGACTTCTTCTCGAACTTGACGAAAGTGTTTCCAGAGATGATCCCAATCTGATGTGAAAAGGTTTTGTAAAAATATGAGACTACCAGAAAATTAATCAAAAATCTCCCGATAAAGAAAACCTCGCTCAGATCTACTAAAATATACACAATTTAGTCAAGAATTTTTTTTAATTATCTTTCAGTCTTGTATATTTTCAACTGATCATCAGGGCGAGCTATTCCCTGGTGGATTTCAATGGTTTTTTAAAAAAATTTAACTAAATTTTGCTGAAAATACACGTGATAAATAGAAAGAAATCAAACAGTCAGAAAGACAAAATCTCAAACTGCTTTATACAAAATTATCATAAAAAAAGGCCAAAATCTTGAACGATCATTTTCGAATCGTTTTCATTGGTCAATAAGCAAAAAAAAGTTTCTGTGAAAACTCAGTTACAAATCGAAGAATCAAAGGTCAGATTCGATGAACTGATTCAAAATGAATTCCAGGTGTGTAGAATGATAATGAATAAAAATTATAATTGGATGCTAGTCCAAAAAGAGAGAATTGGCAAATAGATTCTCAAGGATACAAATGTGATCTATTTAGAGATCGATAGTTTTGTGAATTCAATCAAGGGGAAATTTCCCTTTGATGCATTTTTTCTCGTCAATTAGCAACCAACTTATTCTCTAGATTTCTTCAGTCCGATTATATTCCGATAAGGCATTTTCTTAATCTACGACCAATTTCTCAGCTGATTACGAGTTGCTTTAATAAAATTAAACTCGCTTCTAGAAAAATCTTGGCGAGTAGTCAGTATTCTGCTTTCAGAGTCTAGATTCTGTCTCCATATTATACAATGAATAAGAGCTTCTAGCTTTCAAGGTTAATTTCCCATGTCAATCATCTACGAGAAAGAAGTAAGACGACTCAAACTTTTGATCATGAAACTGAGAAAGATCTTCTTTTGTGTATCATAGAAAGAGAAAAAGGAATAAACGGGACATTCGATTCAATTGGAATTGAGTACAAATATATTTTTGAAAACTAATTACGAATACATCGATATACAATGTATAATTTACATTGATGTATGTACCATCGGAGTTGACTAGGTGTTTTTTTTCATCGATTTCACCATGGGAGAATAGTTTCTAAATTAGCTAATTTATACGAAGAAAATTGAAAAAAAAGTCTAAAATTAGACGAATTCCTAAATAGATTGGTAGATTATTAAAGTAATCAGCGACAAACTTTTGAACAGATAAAAATAATGTATCAGTCTGCTTTGTAGAGGATTGAATCAATATTTGCTCAGGGGAAATACTCACATTAGATTTGATCTGAGTCCCAGTTTCAGCGGACATGACATTCACAGATAGCACTTTGATAGAGAATAGTTTCTTTTGAAAAGAGAATAAGAGAATCTGTCCAACTGTCATGGGATGGTCGCAGAAGAACATGGTGAATTCTTTCGACATGGCATCAGTGTCAAGAGGCTCATTTAGGTTCCTAAACATAACATGATATTTCAATTTTTTATTTGTGAGAAAAGAAGAGAGTTTATACCTGAAAACAGGGAATCCTACTCTTAAAGAAACAAACGATTCACATATCTGTTTATTTCAAGTAAAAATTCCTCAACTGATACTCACTGCTTCTTGGCGTGCAGCTCAATTTCAAGTTCGAGCTGTGATATGCTGTGCTTAGCTAGGCTGAGTTGAGCGCTGCTCACTGCGATGTTTTGCTCAAGGGAAAGATTGGCCCACTTCCTCTGGAACAGGCAAAATGAAGCACAATTAGGAGGTATTTGGTTCTCAGCGTCTCCTCTGAAAACGAAATGACCGGAATCGGTTTGAATTGTGACATATCTAGAATTGTTTAGAAACTTGAGATTACTTGAGTGAATCGTTGAAATTTGCTTTGTTAAAGAAAACTTTATTCGTCAAGCTTAGTGCTTCGTTGGGACATTTGCATGCAGTGAATTTAGCCTAAAATTATCAAGGAATCTTACCATTTAAGAACAATTTAGGAACGTTTGGAATGATTTAAAATTATGCCAGAGTGGAAGTATTGAAACAATCAAAAGTTAAAAAATTGATTCTTTGTTTTGTCAGAGTAAAGCTTATTTACTCATGTGAGGGACGAATTTAAATTAAAGTAATAAAATATTTTCAAGTAATTAAGAGCTATCATGTTAAGATCGAATCCTTTGATACCAGAGTTGTCAAATATTGCAGATGAGAGGAGGAAAAATCTTTCAGTCCAGCGTAATTTGGAGTATAAACAATTCAAACTTGAGCAAGAAGAAAAGTTTAAGAATCGATTTAGAAATAAGAGCAATAGTGACATTCACTACAACAACGACAATACCAACCCAATAGTGATGCAACCGAAAAATAATTTCTTTAACGACTCTAATGATTCGTCTTTAGTTAACAAAATCCAAACCATTCAATCTCAGCTAAAAGATTTTATTGACCATGGAAGCCAGAATGAGAGAACAAATCTTGTGGATGAAGACCTCTTCCAACAATATGACTACATTAAAAACATTGAGGACAAGTTTAAGCAACTAGAGAAGGGCTACCTAACAAAACCAATGTCACAAAACTTTAATCAAACAGAAAACAATTCCCGCGTTGTCAGAGCACAACCTACGTCAACCTTTAGTGCTAATAACTCATTCAATAATAATAGAACAAAAGAAGTCGACAAAAAGCTAGATTATAGGATGGAGTTAGAAAAGCAAATCCTAGAAAAGAAGAATAGAAAAGTAGAAAATTCCCAAAAGACAGAAACTTACTTTGATTATTTCACACCGGAGAAGCCACGACAACAACATATTCGCACGCAAATATCAAACTCTGATCCAAGACCAATGCGAAATTTTAACCTTTCAGATAGTTCGATAGTCCTCAACCGTTATAACGAAAAATACTCTAAGAAGCTAAACTACGCAGAGGAACTCAAACTTCAAATTGAAGAATCCAGGTATAAGAAGGACATGGAAAAGATGGAAACCAAATTGCAGGACAGTAAAGACTATGGGTCGTACTTTGAGAAGAAAAGCGGTGGCGGTGGAGATCCGCTGACCTTTAAGAGGTCAGAACAGCCCGCTGTGAGATCCTTCAAGGCTGAGTCTAACGCGAGGGGTGGAAATGGAATTTTCGGGAACCCATTGACAGAATCAGAAAAGTTGAAATCCCAAAATTACAAAAAAGTCCTCCAGGAGCAAATCGAAGAGCGCAAGCGGCTCAAGGAGGAAAAGAAGCGGAGGGAACGAGACGAGGAGGCACGGGACGAGAGGAACTTCCAGCAGTACCAAGCCAAGTTGAATAACGACCACAACAAGTATGAGACTCAGCGGATGCCGAAAAGTTACAGCGAAACGTCCTTAGAGAAGCCGCAGGCCAACAACGGTCAGGGACCATCTGTGTATCAGCCAAAGTCACGTTTATCCCAGGAGAAAAACTATCAACAGACTGTGGACAGCCATCAGTACGGACGTCCAGAGAGTCCCAATCTATACATAACTGATGAAAGGGTTACTAGGGCGAAAAGTGAACGAAACTCGGCTGTTAGGGCCAACGGATGGGTGGTAGAGGAGCTGCTTACACTGAAGAAGGTCATTTTGGATGAGAAGAATAGAATTGAGAAGCTGACTAAAGCGAAAAAGTACCAACAAGACACAGAAATCCGAGAACTCGAGGACATGTACCGCCGAGTGCCGCCAGTGAAACCGATTCGTAAGATGACAGTCAAGAGGGAGTTTATCAAGAAGGAGCCCAGCTATAATCAGATCAAGCAACAAGACGAGTACCTGAGTCGTATCAAGAGCCAATTGCAAAAGAAGAAGAACATTCCATATCAAATTGACGAGAATGAAAACATGGTCTCAAAGCAGGTGGACTCTGAGAATGTAATCAAGTCAAAATCTCAGTTCATCTCAATAGACGGCGTAGAGGCCAATCCGTCCCTGGAGAGCACTCTGAATATGACGAATATCAGTGATAGCTCTTTGAATATTGAAAAGATTATGCGCGATAACCAAGACCGGTTGAAGAAGTTGATTATGAAAAAAGAAAAGGACAGACCAGAAATGAACGACTTTGATTTTGTTTTAAGGGACTCATCAGATTTTGATAACAGCAACACACTATGAAGAAATTATTTTCATATTTCACAATTTTTAAATTTATTTCAATAAAACCCAATTGTAACTTGATTTGTTAAACACTCACTTTCATAGACGATGATAAATAAGCTGATTAAGAGTCAAAAAAATCGATAAGAGCAATTGTAGTGAATATAATTCATTCATTGTAACTCTTGGTTACGAGTTGCACGCTAAATATGAATTTGGTCAGCTCAATAAAGGTGAGTGAAAAGATCACCTAATAGAACATGACAGACTGGCGAAGAGTTTAAGCACGGCCTAGAGAAGGAAAACGCTGAATTTGAAGAGTTTAGGAAAGACTACGAGGAGATAATTGCTGAAATTTCGGATAACCCAGTCTTTGATGATTTCCGTGAGCAGTTCACGAACCTCTGGAAGTCAACGTGCCTCTCAAAGGAGAAAGAAGAGAGGTTGACGGAGAATATTTCCATAATTAATGCTGAAATTGTCGCGAAAAATGCGAGATTAGATATTCTGAAGAAGAATCTATCGAATGATCCATCTTTGTTGATAGATCTCAAGTCTGAGTTGGAAGTTGTCAAGAAGAAGGTGAAAGAGTCCAAGTTGGTCGAAGAAAAGGTCAAAGAGGAACTCAAGAGGGTCATTTATGAGACAGAACAGATCAACATGCTAATTCTCGAGGATCCTGACTTTTCAATCAAGGTTGATGGGTGAGTGGGTGGATTATTCGGGCAACCCAAAGTACAAGTTTTAAAGGTGCTATTTTAAAGTATATCTTTTGATCTCAAAAATCAGCAACCATTAAGTTTTTATAACTTTACTTAATTTTACACTTTACAGCCCGACTAGATCTCAAGTGTAGATTCTACACTGTAGAATGAAAAGTTTTTTGTCATTTTCCCCATCTGTCATGACTCATGATTAAGCCGCTGAATTCTTCAAGTAAGAGATATTTTAACATAATACTGAATTGAGTGCAAAAGATACCTCAAGAGCTTTGCACCCCATGCTAAACCAACGTGAATGTGAGTCAGAAGATTAACGACAAAACTGCCCAAGGTACCAATCAAGGTTGAAATCGATTCTTTCAAACGCACTGAATATCAAGTATTCTCTGCTACATAGGAAATACTGTGTTCTTTATGTGAAGGCACTTTTTGGGCTACTAATGATACTTTTGGAATATAGAATCAAGTCCCTTGTTGAAAAGAATGAGGAGTTAATTAAAGAAAGAGACAGTATTATGGATGAGAACTCAAACCTAACAAAGGAAACTGATGAGCTCAAAGAGCAAATCCAGGAACTCCAAGTGGAAAAGTCCCTCATACAAATGCAGATACACCAACTTTCAAAGGACGTACAGGTGATTTGTTTTCTGATAGTCTTTTGTAGATGAAGAAGAATGAAGAGATCAAAGAGAACAAGAAGAGTGACAAAATTAAAATGGAACTCGAAACAACACAAAATGATGAGTTGGCTAAGGAAAAAGATCTGAATCGCTTGAAGATCGCAATAGACCGGAGTAGTCTCGACATCCAAACAAGAGAAAAGACAATTGATGAATTGCGTAAGAGGGTTGAGGACTTTAACCAAGAAATCCGCCAACTACACCATCATTCAAAGGACAATCAGGCCTTATACGACCAGTACCGGGAGGAGAACGATCGCCTGCAACATTCTGTCAACGAAGGGAACGCAGAGATCAAGAAGAAAGAGGAGATGCTGGCCAATATCCGCCAGGAAATAAAGAGGGTCGAAAAGTCTATCGAGGGTTTGAAGAAACAAATCGAAACTACTGAACAGGCTAGAAAGATAATCGCCGATCAGCGATGCGAGATCAAGGAGCTCAACACGCAATGCTCAAATGAGATCCTGGCGATCAAGAGGAATCGGGATCGGGAGAAGAAGGTGGGCGACGCTCTGGCGAAAGAGCGCGACAACCTGAGGAAGAAGTTGGCGAAAATGACTGATTCGACAAAGCGCCAAAAGAACCTCGTGAAGCTACACGAACAGTCGAAACGAAATCTCGAGTTTGAGATTGACAACTACCGCGAAGAGGCCAAGCAGAGGAGGCGGATAATCTATCAGCTAGAAAAGGAGCGCGACTTTCATATGGATATGACGGCATCAGTCTCGCTAAAGGTTGCCCAGCAGTCTGATGAGATCAAGGAGAAGAAGACGATGATCTTCCAATTGGAGCTGGAGATACAAAACTCTGAGACAAAATTGAAGCAGAATGTTAGTCTTTTGGATTCTGTCAAGAATGAAAAGAATTCATATGACAAGACTTTAAATGAGCTGCAAAGGGAATTTTACGAGTCGAATAGCAAGTTGAAGAACAATAAAGCGACCATTCTTCAGCTAAGAGAGGACATAAGTACACGGGAGAATGTGATTGACAAGTTAATAGGTGAGTGAGAAAAGAGATTATGATGAACAGAATTTTAAGCCTCAAGCTTTTACTACCGAGTATGTACGATGAAAGTTGTTCCTTTCAAGGTGAAAAGCAAAGGATTGAGAAGAACACTGAGAATCTCGCGGCAGAGCTAAAGAAGCTGTTATATGAAAACGCCAAAATCAAGAACAAAATCCAAACCCAAGAGGGGGAGGAGACGAAGCTGACCAAGTTAATAGCGGAATTGGAGGTTGAAAATAAACGAATCGAGAAGCAGCACAACGCGGTCCTTTCAAAGAACGACTCATTAAAAGAGAAGAGGCTTCTCAAGGCCAAGGAAATAGAGGCGATCTCTGCACAATTAAGGGATCAGCAGCGGAATATTTTAAGAGAAGAGAGGAGCTACTTTGAAAAGCTCATGGAAATCGAAGCTGTACGAAAGGAGATTGTAAAGTTGCGAGAAGATAAAGTCAAACTGCAAGAGAGAAGCAAGAACTCTGAAGATTTGAAGAGGAAAGTCATCTCGTTCGATAAGAAAATGACGAATGAATTGATCAAGATGAGCTGCCTCGAGGGCCAACTAGAGACGCCGATCAACATTCACGAATGGCGAATATTGGAGGTTGGTGTGGAAAGAGTAGATGGAAAAATTTAACCTTTTTAAATAAACCCTAATTTTCTAAACAATTTAGATGTACAATTTCGATAGATGGGAAGACGGAAAGAAGTTACCTGTGGTTGGTTTCACCTGTTCAGCGTTTGGATTCGCATCGCTTAGAATTGCCTTGACACGAGTACAGTTTCTCTAGCGAGAAAACAGCTGGCAAACTTTCGAGAGGCAATTCTATGCTTTAGCCTCGGGTTTCATTTGAGTTCATTTAAGCCTCAAGCTAGGAAGTGGATTTTGGTACTTTGTGTTAGGAAATAATAAAATGTTATTTCCAAAGGCCTGTGATCCAGGATCTTATGAGAAGGTGATGAGAATCCAGGACCTGAGAAAGAAACTCAAATTCCAAAATGACCAAATCGATAGCAAGACTAAGGAAATCCACCAACATGAATTAGAGTATCAACAATTGGTTAAGAAAAAGATTCGCCAGCCAGGCCCAGAAGTAGACGAGCAGTTGATACAGAATAAAATACTTATTGAAAAGAGACAGAATGAACTCAAAGTAAGCGAAACATTGGTCCCCGATTACCAATTGCTAGAGTTATCTCAGATAAAGTTCAATGTGTTCCACTCAAAAACTTGAATCGGAATGACAATTTAAACAAGATTTTTAGCAAATCTTTAGAGTTTCTCTCTAATTATTCTATTCTTGGGACTAATGAGAGAATAGTTTGTAAGCATTCACAGACAATTAAAACACTTGAGAAAAATTAAAACTCTTTAGAATCTGAAGGGTTTTTTTGAATTTATGAATACAAATAGGCCTGTTGGTCAAATAAATTTTTGTTGATATTAGGCGTAAACTGTTTGTCTTTCAAGTCTGTCAAAGGTAAATGATATATATCTAAAAAAAAACAGTTAAATAGACGCCAAAACGTACTTTTTCTTTAATAATATAAAATCTGATTTTCTGCAAAGAAGGTTAAAAGAATTCAATATCTTTCAGATTCTAAGTCAAGAGGTTGAAGTGTACGAAGACCAAGTGAATGATTTGAACTTGAAAATGTCTCAGATAAAGAAGAATGGTAATGATTTGAAATAGAACATGAGATTATGTATTTTTATTATTTTCAATGAGATAAAACATATAAATAGACTTGGATCGTCTACTCAATGCGTTCCCTTCAATAATAACATTATGGAGTTGTTTCTCAAAGGCAGTGAAATCGCTCTTCATGTTAAGAGACTCGGAAAAGATCATTGAAATTTGCTTGAGGTTCGGTAAGACGCCAAAGCTTATGTAACCTCTATCAGACTTTTTAGTGATACCGACACAAGAATCGTACATTTTTATACCGGCGTTGATTAGGGCGAGACCTGTCGCTGTAACTGACTCGGAAAGGGTTTTTGTGAGATGTTCACTCGTTATTTCTAAGACTAAAACCTTGACGTAAATACAGCATTTGGGGAATGAACTCTAAAAGGTAATAATTTAATGACTCACGAGCATAATCGACGGCTCTATAGCCGATAAGAGGTAATGACTGAGTCGCTTTTCTTGGAGTTGAGAGGAGAAGCGTCCCTTGACGGCGAAAGGGGCAATCTTGAGGTCAACCACAACTTGGCCTTCTTTCTTCAACTAAAGAGAGAAATAAAGAATTGAGGTGAGTTACTTCACATGGTCCAAAAATTGAAACTTGTAATTTCACTCCGTTGTTTTCGTAGTAGATGGAACCGGTGGCGTTGGAATCAATGTCGAATTTGAAAACTGTTATTGGATAATTAACAAAATCGACGTACACATTTCATTTTCAATGGGAGCATCTTCTTTAGGATTTGTGAAATAGGATACGCTTATTGGCTCTGAAGAACTAATAGATGTTTGACCATTCATTATATATACTGGGATGCTTTTCAACGGCTCAAAAAGTTTAAATAGTATCCCAACTTAAACAAATTTTTAATGATCCCAAGCTTTTGAAATAAGATGGCAGATTTTAAAATTTAAGCCAGTAAGTGCTCAAATCAGTTCTAAATTATGGAAAATCTCAACGGGAATTGGAGGCTTCATCATTTATTTTAATATTTGATGAGCAGAAAATGTAATTCATAATAAGACAAAAAAGAATATGATTAATTTAGATTAATAGAAAAAACATCAATCTTTCAAAAACGATTTTTTAGTCTTATGCAGTCAATCGAGTTTTAATTTGACTAACTCTAGACAAGAATTGTAAAATAATTAATTCAAATAACCTTGAAATCTAAATTCTAGTCAATCTTCCCTTTTATAGAGAAGCTGAATTGTGGCCTCGAGAATCTAAAAGTTGAGATGTATTAAGAAATAAATAAAGGTTTAAGATCTATAAATATATATTTCTGCGTTTTCTAGAGAAGAACCAATATTAGACACAAGGTTTAGTAAATTATGGGAAAATATCAATTCCTTATGAGGTCCTTATCAGCTCCACAAGCTTACTCTTCCAGCATTCATTATAAGGAATATTCAAAGTTTCATAGACAAAACCAATATCCAGGAGAGGCTCATTATCCCCCAGGGAATTACTCTGCCGAATCATCTTGATAGCGACCCTAATTGCGTTTTCAGGCTTCAATTGTTCAATGCAAATGTTCTTGTATTTTTCAGAAAGTTCTCGCATATCTTTGATTTCTTATAAATATTAAGATGGAAAGACAAACCCTTCTTCTGTGTAGAAATCAAACTTTTAGCCTTGTTCAACTCTTCGAGAGGATGAGGCGCGAATGGATTTTTTAACAAAGTTTCTGTTTTGATAAAGTCCAAGTCATCTTTATCAATGGGAGTAATCTTCTTCAGTAAATGGATTTCTGTTTTAAGAAATAGAATTTCATCTTCAAGATTGAATACGTGATTATCAATATGATGCATTGCCGTACAAAAACTACTAGAATTTAAATTCCATATATGTGAAGCATTAAAACAAGGTAAAGTTGTCTCATTAATCGTTTGAATCATTCACTGATTTGAAGATTTTATACAAAAGATTCCCCTATCAATATTAATCAAGTAATATGAACGCCCCAGCATCATTTGAAACATTTCTTCTAACTGAGGGCGAAAAAAAGTAGCTTACCTTCTTCATCATTATTTTAGAATCTATGTTGAAAAGGATACACAAGTTCCAAACGCAGCCATTTTCACCCTGAACAGAGAAGACCACACAGTTGGCAACATGATTACATGGTAAATCACCTTTATCACTCTTTAATTTTAGTCAATTACACAAAGATCCCCGTGTAATCTTTGCAGGATACAAGATTCCGCATCCTCTCGAACATCGTATTGTCATCAGAGTTCAGACCATTCCCTCGGTATCTCCGCAGCAGGTCTTCTCCAGTGCACTTAAGGATCTCATTAGTGAAATTTCAAATATCGAAGAGCAATTTATTGTCGCTTTTAAATAAAATTTATATTTTCAAATTTTGGTCTTTTACTTTGAAATTAAAATATCAATTTCGGGAATCCTCTCCAGCTTCCTGGTAGTCCTTCTCTAGAGCATGCAAGTCTTGCATTGACTCAAGCATTTGGCTCTCCTCTAGGCCTTCAGCGATATACCAATGCAGGAAGGCCTTCTTGTTGAAAAGAAGGTCGAATTTTCTATTATTGTGTACAATAGACTGCCCGACCGCTGTTGTATTGGCCAGCATTGTGCAGCTCTTCCTGACGCATGCCAAGTCTCCACCTGGGACGACTGAAATCGGCTGGTTGTTGATGTCAATCTTGAAACCCGTTGGGCACCAGTCGACGAATTTTATTAACTTGGAATTCTTCAACTGGCCAGTAGCTCTGTTAACGCTTGTCGCATCAACGTCTCCACGATAAAGTAGAACACAGGACATGTACTTTCCTGAAAAAGTAAGATTTATTAATAATTCTACTCAAGAGTAGAAATCTTATCAATTTTGCCGTAGATTCTACGGCTCCTTAGTAAATTCAGAGTTTTGTTTCTCCTATTTTAACTGAATAGTCTCATAGATGAACATTTCCTATCATTTCAGGCATTAAACCTTGGTTTTAATCAAACATTCGAGTCTAACGAGTGAAAAAAGAGTGTCCTGAGGGAAAAAGTTAGGCAGCAATTATTTCGTTAAGAATCACGATTATCTCAAATTTCGCATTAAATCATCATTGAATAATGGGAAATTGATAGGCTAAAGAAAATGATGCCTGTGATTTAAAAATTCCTTTTTCATAAGAATTGCTATTTTTACTCAGAATGCCTTCTACTGAGAGACCAAGTTTTATTTATTTATTTTATCATGGCTAAATTAAAGAGTGTTTTTGGACTTACGTCTAGAAACATGGTAGGAACAGAATGCAACAGTAAACTTTTAATTTCATGTTTACAGTGTACACAAACTGAGAAGGGATCAGAGTAGAATCTATTGTCTACTTGTCAGTATGTTTACTAATTGATAAAACCAAGACCTAATGGATATTTTACTTGATAGCTAAAATAAGCATTTTATTGGCTGATAAATCATGCTATAAATAAACCATTCAAGGCGTCAGAACTGTCATCAGAAAGGCATCGAAATTACTGGACTAAAAGTCATCTCAAAGAGACTCTTCAACCTCGTTCACAAGGAAAAACTTGATTTATAAATTCGAAGAGGAATGCGGAGCCACGTACGTCAGACGGACACCAAGAAAACTTGAAATAAGAAGGAAGGACAGACTCGTCTATTAACCAACATTGATCGCAACGCGAAAGATGTAGGACCACAGATTTTAGGTCAAAATTCTGTTTAGAAATCCTGCAAACTGATGAGGGTGGTTGAACTATAGATATTTCTTTGACTTTTTAGGATCAATGGTTATGTCACAGCCAATTTGTTTAATTCCGACATTCTATGGAATGGCTAGTCATTTTGTTCAAGAGTTATACAAATTGGCTGATCGTTTACACCTCTTTTTGAGCCCTTCTGTTCGTAGTCATTTTATGTATTTATTCTTCTTCTATTCGCTCATATATTGATAAGTCTTTAAAAAGAACACTTTAAGCTCTCTGCCCTCAATTTTGATGATTTTATACTTTTAATTCTATAAAGAGCAGAGTTCTTATTAATTTAAGACTCTTTAATTCGTTGAAGCAAATTGTCATACTCCATTTCGTGCAGAGACTTTGAATTGTTTCTTTTTGATTTTTTTTGAAGTTAGGGACAGTATGATTAATAACAAAACATTTTATAAATCATAAACTATAAATAACATAGAAGCTCATACATAATTACAATTTACAATAAATTTCACTGAGGCCCAACAAATAATCTTCAACCCTTGATAGGAATTATAATCTTGCTCATATAAATAAAGCTGTTTAAATAAAAATTGCTCTACGATTTTACGATGTAAATAAAACGTAATTATGAGACAAAAGACTTGTCAATAGAAGAGTTGATTTGTAGAAGGGGCCAAAAAGAGGTGTAAACGATCAGCCAATTTGTATAACTCTTAAACGAAATGACTAGCCATTCTATAGAATGGCGGAATTAAACAAATTGGCTGTGACAGTTATATTAATTATAACCTGTAATTAGGGCTACCAGAAAAGTGCAAATAATTACTACCTTTTCCGTCAAAAAAAAAAAACGTTTTTTTACACTAATTACATAGACATTTTGAAAATTATTAAAACGCAAAAAAGTGCAAAGGCCTCAAAAGATGCGAAAAGAGCCCTTCTTATAATCATAATAATAATAATTATGTTGACGAGCTCATGAAGAGTGAAGAGCCATATTTGGAAAGAGTATAGTTCTATTGATTTAGTTATAACCACGCGATTAAGACACGAACTAAAATTGTTTCAATAAAAGATGAATGAAAGAGTAAGCAAAATGGATACAATTTTAGAGCCCAAATAAATGATCAAAGTCAGCGCAAAATGGGCGGAGGCATCGTCTACAACGAATTTCGTGGCAATTCCCACTTTTCTTCAAAAAACGTCAAAATTGAGCCAACATTTGGATTTCTTGAACAGATGAAAGTATACCATTCGATAATTTGGGATTTATTACTCTTGTACATACAATTTCCTACATCTACTCAAGATCCTTATTACGTTGCAAACGTTGATCAAACGCACAAAATCGTTAATTATATAGAAAATTGAGTGTAGAAGAATTCTTTATCCTGCCAAGAATCAACAATAGAATTATACACAGAAATTGTCTTTTTGAACTGGTCAGAAATTCGTAGTGATATTATTTTTGAGAGTTTTTTTACTGAAATAAGACGAATTTCCGACTGAAAATCGAGCAGGATTGATTCCTAGTGTTGCATGATCAAGGGAGCTTTTTTGTAATTTTTGACGAGTTTAAATCTTTGATACTCTACGAAAATCAAAAGTAGTCCAAGAAAAAGGTATTTCAAGTACAAAGATATGTGTGTTGAAACAGGTTAATTTCTATCCCGTGGCGACTATTAAAGTCACGCTAGAGTGATCTAAATCCTGAATCACGCATCAAGAAAATTGAAGTATTTCAGTGTAGTTTAACGGATCTCTTGATCCAGATTCGGCTTAGAGGAGCTGTAAATTTTCGTTCTCCAAAAGTCTTGGTTGAGGAAAAGATTAAGTTTTTCCATGAAATCATGATATTCTCTACGATCAATCATGGTTTGAAAATTTGCAAATAAAATATGCATGGATTATAGCAGAGATTCACTCAAGGGTTCATTCAGAAATTCATCTTATTTCGGTGAGTATTCAAAGAAAAACACGCCAAATTCAAATTTCCAAAGTTTGATTGATCGTTGGGGAACATGTAATTGACAAAATAAAGCCTTGTATGTATAATTCTAGAGGAGAAACATGATTTAATTCCCTAAGAATTTCTATTTAAAATTTTAAAATTAATCCACGCAATTCAAATGTGCACTGAATCATTGTTTAACAAAGACAAGTGGAGAATGAAATTAAGAGGCACTCATACACATGAGTCTAGAGACGACAATGCACATGGAAATTCTATTATGCCTCAATAATGTTAACATGACCAAATTTCTGCAAAACATAAGAATTATTAAAAGCTGCTATATCAGACTAGAGAATTGGTGTAAATTGGGGCTTTTTGATTTTACCTCTTTTAGATCGCGCACAATCTAGACATGATTTCACGAGGCAATGTGTATTCGACTATCTAAAGATTTTGTGAGAGATGGGATAATATTTGGGAACTACATAAAAATACCATCCTTTAGAAGAATCGTTCTCAATTAAAAGCCTCTTGTTAGGAAGATGTGACTGATGCGCGATATCTAGTTGAAAATTAGCCAGCATTTCTCTAAACGGAGAATATTTTTCAAACAATCTGATCATCTTTAGGAGCGGAATAATTTGCTTGAACAGAAAAGATCGATATTTCCATTCCGTGGCCTTTCAAAAGCGAGAAAATCGATTGCGGCCATTCAAATTTATTTTGATTTTCAACACATCAGATTTTCGACCATACTAGATTGATTTAAAGCGCACGAAAGATAGAAATAGCCTCAGAATTAGTTCTTCATCTTATGATTGAGCAATCTAAAGCGTTTCCTCGTCATCTTGTTTCAGAAGGCAGTGCTCTAGTGTAAATCTAGAACTAACGTTATGGATAAGATCCTCTCAGATGGAAAAAGATCCAATCAGGAGAAAAATTAAAAATAATTCCACCTCCATCCGTTCAGAATCCTCAAAGTAGATAAAAAATTTCATTGAAGACTATTCAAGTTAAGAGGATTATGGAATAATGATAATTTTCCGAGAAACTTAATCTATCGTATCAAGTTTCCAAATAACAACTGGTACCTCAAAATAGAAAAGAATGAACCGAAACAAGTGTCTGTTAATGACATTAATTTTCTTGAGATTACTCTTGAACATTTGAAAGAGTCATTGTTTAAAATAAGAGAATTGCTTTAATACGCAGTAAGCACGATCGCTCTTGAGATCATAAAACGTGTTCCTTGGATGCTGAGCAAAGTACTGTGATTAAATCCGATATATCTCATGACAAGATTCTAAATTCGAGATTTAAGTGGGCATATTTCGTTACACATTTTAAACGAAATCCGATTTTTCCATACTGAGAGGGACCATTTTGGAAATATACCTTTGAGACCATAAGTTTACTAACTTCTGACTTGTGAGGAATGAGAATTATTTCTGTCTCAAAATCATGTACTCAAAAAATACCGAAAATTTGTAATAATTTGTAATTTTACAATCATTTACAATAAATATAATAATTCCGGTTCGGTAATTAGTATTACGCTATTTAGTTGTAAATGATTGCACACAATTAAAAAAATCATCTCATTTAACTCTAATAATTGCTTCTGTTATTCAAAGTTTCTTTCAAAGAATTTGAGTCTAATTACCGAGTCTAAGGAAGTAATGAGTAAACATATTTTGTAAATTTGGACTAAGTTTTAAGGCTTGAAATTAATCAAAAAAGGTTCTTTAGTCCGTAAGCTCTTCTTACATTTATCCATCTGATAAAATCACTTCCCATATTTCATTTGTGAATTCATGGAAGAATTTTATGGCTTCGAAATGGCTTTTATTTCCTTTCTTGAATTTTTTTATCGTATCAAATAAGCCCTTTTTCACATTGAAATATCACCAAGACCTCATAAGAGGGGTAGACATGAAAAAGTTAATTCACAATTCATTAAGAAGAAAATTACTTAGAGAACAAGAGATGGTTGTGTGGAAAGAGAAGAGCCGAATGCCATCAAAATGTTGATTTGAAAAGGTTCATGAGTGCATAAAGGAATGGCATACGAATTAGGACCAAAGTGCCCTACGGTCGAGTCGGGAAAAACAAAACCTCGAGAGAATCGGAAGCCTTTGCAACAATCTAATATGCCTCTTGTGTGTGTTGAAATTTCAAAATTCATGACCTTTGTCAAGTGATGAAATTTTGAATGAAATTTGTAAAACTTTTCGTTTGAAAGATTCGTTCATGGAGGAATGATTGAAAATTAAAATTTGTTATCAATCAAAGCGATTTTAATTCCAGTTATTCATTCGAAATAATTGAAGATTTCGTCTTTTATAATTGAAAATTTCAATTTTCCTCCTTAATTAATCTTGTAAAGACTCTCTCAAAAGATAATTCACAAAACATGTGTGGACTGTGGAGGATAGACCTTTAGATTTTGGGCAAACATTCTATACTCAGAAATTGACAAAAATCTTTATTGAAAAAAATTAAGATTGATTCATGACTTGTTACGATGACTTCAAGTGTTGCATCGTTCGATAAAAATCAATCACATGGAATTGAAATGGTTTAAAACATATAATGAACTAAAATTTGAGATCTGAGCAAGGTTTGCGTTTTGATATAGAGATGATTATCTCAAGTGTATACGAGCATCTATTATTTATTAGCAGAGTTATTTCCTTTTTATCATGCTTGACAAAAAGTATACTCTAAATGACTTCAAGATACTTGAAAGGAAATTGTTTTAACGTTCCTCGTAATATTTTGTTGTTGGCGCACAAAACTTATATTTCGAGTATCCTTACTGCTTATCGAATGAGGCAATTAGAACATGGTACATGAATTATTAAATTATATAGCATCAGAAGGGTCGTTATAGCTGGGCTCAAATTTGTAATTTTTCTTGAAAAAAGACTCACCCTTGGCAATGTTCACACTTAGGAAGGAGTTGGAGGGCTCGAATAGGGCCGAAGTGACCTGCTCCACAGTGTTGTTTTCATGCTGGTAATTGGCCGATGGAAAGATTGGCGATAGGGTGGCCAGTGGAAAGTGGATCCTCGGGTATGGCACGAGATTCGTCTGGAACTCACTCAGGTCCCCACTCAGGCTGCCCTCGAAGCGTAGGGGTGCCGTGAGCGAGGAGATTATCTGGGCCAAGAGTCTGTTGATGTTGGTGAAGGAGGGTCGCTTGATGTTCAACTTCCTCTGGGCGACATCCCAGACCGCTTCGTTGTCAAGGAGGAATACCACTTCCGAGTCCTCGATGCAGGAATGCGTGCCCAGTATGGAGTTGTAAGGCTCAACGATGGCCGTCTGCAGCCTCGGGGATGTGAAAATGACCTACGAAATGCAATCAGAATTTTGCTCCGACATTCATTTTGAATGTGAAATATGCAAAGAATATTGCTGTTATTGTTGGTAAATATCTCCCCATGATGAATAGATGAAATAAGGGTATACTGCTCTTATGTATGGTCCTTAATTCCGGTTATAGGAAAAACTCTACCCAAATCAAGAATATGCTTAGATAGATATAGATTTTTATTCTAATAAAGGAAACCATTAAACACAATCTTGGATTTTATTGAAACTTCTTTCCTTAAATTAGGATTCAGAGTGGAAACTTGCCCAAAACTTAATTTACAAATTACACTCTTCGTATTTTTCAACTGTACAACTTGGCTCAAGATTTAATTTAAAGCACATTCAGTGACATGTGTAAGCGGAAGCACAAGATAAACTCAAAAACGTCCAAAAGTTCATATGTACTAAAAAGTATTATTTTGAGAAAAATGTACCAACCTTTTTGAAATGTTTTAATATCTTTAACTAACAATTTTACATTAGAAAGCCCGATGAAAAACATGAATATATATGAGTTGGTGTTTAGAAACAGTTAATTTGAGAATAAATAAACACCAATTTCAACGTAGATAATAGTAAAAAACACTATATATTGTATCATAATTAATTGTTTTTCTACATTTTTGAGTTTTCAAAATAGAAAACGTTCTTAAAATTTATTAGAAAACGTATTTTGATCACTAGGTACTAGAATTGGCAAAAAATGCATTATGAATGTATTCCATGTACTAAAGGTGTGTAGCCCTAGTCATTACGTATTCAGAGAGGTTGAAAACTCTACAACAAAAATTTATTCTATAAAAACAGTCCCTCAGCAAAGAGGTGTGAGGAATATAGCAATTAAAATCTCAGCTGTGACGATAAAGAGCTAATCCCAAGTATATTTTTAGAATTTAAAATGTGATTAGCCTACATGATTCTCTGTAAATCTATCAAGTAAATGTTTACTTTGGGGTACTAAAAGTGTAAAGCATTAGTCATACTCAGACAATGAACGATCACAATATAATACATGGGAAACGTTCATACCACATTAGTGGACAAGACCCTTGTCAAGCTTATCCTTTTAATAGCAATGCTTATTTCAAGGTGAATGGATTGCTTCTCTTTAGATATTAATTGCATTATTGCAAAGGGTAAATTATAGATTTAATTTTCACATCGAATAAAAAATTCATGATTAAGCATTTGTCACATTCATGAATTAAATCTAATTAGTCTAATGGATAATATCAATTTTGCTCATTGATCGAATCAGAAATAATTTATGCATAATCATTGTAATATCTAAGGATTGACGTATCGTATTGAAAAGTTTTTAATGAAAACGGCCGTATAACACTTAAGCTTCAAAATGAGCAAATGAATATTTCCAAGACCGAATCTTATGAAGGCTATTGGATCCTTTTTGAAATAAGATCACGAGGAAACGCTTTAGATTGCTCAATCATATGATGAAGAACTTATTCTGAGGCTATTTCTATCTTTCGTGCGCTTTAAATCTATCCACAGATTCTGATGTGTTGAAAATCAAAATAAATTTAAATGGCCGCCATCGATTTTCTCGCCTTTGAAAGGCCACTGAATGGAAATATAGATCTTTTCTGTTCAAGCAAATTATTCCACTCCTAAAGATGATCAGATTGTTAGAAAAATATTCTCCGTTTAGAGAATTTTTGACTAGATATCGCGCATCAGTCACATCTTCCTAACAAGAGGTTTTTAATTGAGAACCTTTCTTCTAAAGGATAACATTTTTCCTAAATATTATCCCATCTCTCACAAAATCTTTAGACAGTCGAAAAAATCACGGTTCAAGTTTTGGCGCAAGTTCAAATTAATTTGAATACGATTTTCATACACAAATTATTTTGGCCTGTTTCCAACACCTGGAGTAAGTATTTATTACACAGTTTCTCGTGAAATCATGTCTAGATTGTGCGCGATCTAAAAGAGGTAAAATCACAAAGCAGTGCCCTAATATTGATCATTTAAACATTTTAAGAATTCCTGATGATTTACAACCATTGAGAATTCTTTAGGAAGAATCATTTGTAGACTGGATGTTAGAAAATATGTAACTTGTGTATAATACTATCACTTCATACACACTTTGAAAAGGTAGACCAGAATTTAAAGCTTGTAAAGGTCATTGCCCAATCATGTGGGTGCAATTAAAAATAAGGTTTTCTCAACCCCCTTAGATCAGCAGGGATACTGGTTAAGGTAGAAGGTTGCAATTCAGTCACGCATTATACAAGGCAATGCAAATGTGAAATGAATCTCATAAAGAAGACTTGTTAGCAATGAAAGCTACAAGCTCTCATACTCGGAATCAAGAGACGATAATCTAAATGGGAATTCCAAAAAATCCTACAAATGAGAGCCGTGGAGTACTAGAGTAGTATAGGTGCTAGATTTTAAAATAATTTGAATGAAAATTATCTACCCAGATTTTACTACAAGTGAAATATTTCTTTTGCCCTTGAATCCTCTTCCAAGTTTCCAACACTCTTCTGAACTCTTTTGCTTCAATGATTTTAGTCTCTTACCAAGTGGAAGTTCTATTTCCCGTTTTCTCACATTTATTGTTATTATACCGCTTTATGGAGGGATCAATACGTTTATATAATCTCAGGGTATTGGATCTCAGATACACTTTGGAAAATGAGGGTTTAATTAATAAAAAATTCATAGGTTTTACCAAAATATTTATTTTTGCCATTTTTTATATAATTATCTGCTTTTCTCTGCAAAACACTTGAAACCCTATTGAGTGTGAAAAATTAGAGTATTTATGGTGTGACTAAAAAAACATTGTTTTATAGAGAATTTTGATACAAATTTGATTCTTAATAATACCTGATCGAGACGGGTTTGAGAAAAAACAGTTCATAGATTAAGGATAAATTTTTCCATTATTTCTATAGATTAAAATAAGAGGAGTTGGCGACCTTATAAACATTTGAAGGTATCCTAATATTTACTGAATAATTTCAAAATTTTCAAGTAACTCGAAAAATATGTAAATTAAATTACCCAACGAATCGAGGCTAACGGTAATCAAATCTTGATATCTTGGAGATAAATAAGAATTATAGCCAAGATCTCTCCATTGTATTTCTACCTGCGAAAACCAATATTCATGTTGAGCTATTGAGAGTGAATAGTTAGGCCAATACAAAAAGCAATTAGAGAGCTTTTCAAAGCAAAATAGCTAAAATTATCAGATGAACAAAAATTGCAGAAAAATCGCAATTTAAACGAAATCAGATACGCGTAACATAATAGCAAATTCAGGGCCAGAACGCTTCATGAATACGAAAATGAGCAGAAAACGCATATTTAATGCCTCATGAATAAAATATGATGTGATAATAATGTTTTTTTTTCATCTCACTAGCAAGAGCAAATAACTGGCATTTACAAAGGAGAATTTACTTCAAAACTATTCATTGCACAATGGAATGAAAATCTCAAACTTTGGGACTTTTTACTTCAAATATGCTGGTTATGTGAAATTGAGAATGTTATCTGGAAAACGTTTTGAATGTGGAAATTAGAAGAAAAACATTGATAAAAAGTAGAAATCTCGATACTATGACAGAGTGAGGATTGTGAAGAAAATAGAAATTTGAGATATTCTCTTTTTTCCTCGAAGGATAAAATAAAGTTTCTAA
This sequence comes from Gyrodactylus salaris, assembly GCA_000715275.1. Lineage (NCBI taxonomy): Eukaryota > Metazoa > Platyhelminthes > Monogenea > Gyrodactylidea > Gyrodactylidae > Gyrodactylus > Gyrodactylus salaris. The sequence continues at coordinate 23,189 of JJOG01005247.1, forward strand.
AACACTCGTAAAATCACACACATGTTAGAGCAAGATATTCACTAAGATCTTTTTTCAAATGCTCAGTATATCCCTGTGAACTGAAAAGAGGGAATCACCTGATACCACAGCGAAAACTTGATCAAGAATTCGTTTGATCAAGCCATGAATCTTTACAAAACGTTGTGCCTATCGTGGAGACTGAGGCTTCTTTATTATACATGATTTTAGCTATTTTTAACTCTGATTGCGCTTGAAAAATCCATCCTATACAGCATACAGATATAATGAATCCATTAATTTATGATCAGATGAGCATGTGTTCAGAATTCAATGGATAACTCCAAGTATGTCAATATATGATACAGATAGAGATTTTCTTTCGTACTCTTGACTTTCTAGAGAATGATCTTGTATGAATAATTTGATTATCAGTCTAGAAAACACAACATTGCAAGACCCGGTTTTCTAAACAAGATCATCTCTATATATAACGCGGGGTAGCTGAGAGTTTATTTGCTTGCTGGATTCTCAATCTCTTTCATCTACCATATGTTTTCATAATCAAACGATGCAGTTTGATGAATCGAATTTAAAAGAAATTTAGAGCTGTCTTTCTATTGAGTAGAACCTAATTTTCATCAGATTGAATATCCTTCTTGTAATAAACTTGTTGAGCAATATAGTGAGATTGGAGATTGAAATTTGGTTTTTTTAAATGTCAAATTACTTTTTATCTAAAAAGTTGTTAAAGCATACAACTTCGAGGGAGAGCATTGATGGGCTTAGCTATAGAAAACATATGGCAGATGAAAGGGTAAGACAAGGATTAATCTAATTTGTTGGCTACATGAAATAGATCGTGAATATTACTTTTTCGATTCGTTCAGGCGACTATTTCGTCAACTTTTAGTCATAAAATATTTTCTTGTCTTGATCGTTTTAGACCAAAAGAGATGTAGACATGAAAATGCGTGTTTCAAAGCTTCTGATTAGTTTCAAAGGCGATACTTTATTCTAGACAGTGTATGGCGGTTCATAAGAGGATTTGGATCGTAAATATGTATCGTAATGTAAAGAAAGACACTCGCTGTATAAATATTTATTTGAACTGGTCTAAAATTCGTAGTGAAATTATGAAAGAGCTCATTTGATGTTTTTCCTCTGATACGCACAGATATGATTCGGATTTCTTTTGATGAAAAACGTTATATAAAGCTCTTTCTTTCGAAGGGAAATGAACCTTTAAGGGAAACTCTACTAAAATCCAAGCGATTGACAAATTTAACTTCTGCTGCATATTTATTTGATGTCAACTTTTCAAAGTAGATTCATCGTTGGGGATCATCAAATCGACATAATCAGATGAGCTCTTCAATGATTACAAAACAATTCTTTTCACGTTTTAAAATGACGGTAGCATGTTAAGTCTTTTCACAAAGGTTGAATTTGCAACGATATTTTCGCTTGGACTCTAAACAGCGAGATGAAAAATGAATCTTTCAGCCGTCTTAGAATAGAAAGGTATTCCTAAACTTGATTTCTACAAAATTTTAATCATATCACTGTGTATCCTAGGAGAAGAAATTACTGTCAAATTCAAGTATATATGGCTATGCTTAGGAGTTGATCTTAATAAAAAATGAAAATGTAGATCCTGATAGTAGAATGTCTAATTTGATCTAGAGAGAGTCATTTGAGCGGAGCATGTACCAAAAAGTGAAATTTCTTTTGTCTTTCTGTCTGTATAGTCGTAATGTGTGAAAATATTAATTAGATTCAGTGGAAATTTGAATTGCGCGGGTCAAGTTTTACCTACGTGAAGGAGCACGATTCTGAATATAAATGTCTATACTCCTCAAGATATACTCTTAGTCAAACTACGTTATAGATTATAGAAAGATTACTGTCAAATTCCATTCATAGTTTCCATGGGAAGCATACAAGTCAATCAAGAAGTATTTACTAGAGTTTGAAATAATTCTGTTTAGACGAGGAATTAACCGCGCAAAAGAAGAGATGTTTTAAATATGCGTCAACATCACTTTCTAAATAATTTCAGCCATATAACATCCCCCACTAAAAGGGTTTATATTACCTAATGTAAACGATGTGCTACGCATTTAAATTCCTAATGATTTATCTCTACAAAGGACTTTATAAACATAACACTTGGATATTGGGGTGGACCAAAACATTTTTCTTTCTTTAATAGTTACTAATATTGTGAAAAGAACATATTTTAAAACGACTTTAACTCAAAAACATCATTTTAAATTCGTACATTAAAGATCTAATGTCTAATATTATGTTTCAAAAGAAAGAAAAATAACCACTTTTTTAGATGATAAGGAAACAATGATACTCTAAATTCCGTATCATGAGCATACAAAAGAATTTATTTTTTCTAATTTAAAATTAGCAGAAAAAATTAGCTTCTCGTTAGAATTAGGCCCCAGCCAATTGATTGACATTAGTCTAGCCTGAACCCCAGCCAAGAGCCAATGATATTTCAAGAGTCGGAGGATACTTAAACTACTTATTTGTATTCATACTCGGTTATTGGGTTTGAAGAGCTCAACAACCAGCCATTATGTGTTTTAGTGTATAATCATTTTTCTTATCCTTGAACACGTTCCTTAAATCGTTGTAAAAATATCGATGAAATTGATGATTTCTTTTCAATCAAGTTTCCGTAGTAACCTGAGTAACTTGGAGTAATGAAAAAGTATTCGATTATAACTGGGGAAAGAAATGGCTTCCAAGCAATTAGTCAAAAGATCTCAAATACACGCCTAAACATACCTCTTCCTTGATCAACATGTACAATTCATCTGGTGCATTTGTGAAAACCAATAAAAATGCAGAAATGCACAAAATGGTATAACCTTATATATTAATAGTTTGAACAAAATGATTACCCGTTTCATTCGGTGAAAAAAAAATATGTTGAATGAATCATTAGACCCCCAGATTTATCCCTTCTAATGTGTGAATGCATATCCTCGACTGCTGTATTGGAAGCCTTGAAATAACAATTATTATAAGTTAATTAATTTTTTCTTTGTGATTTTTCTCACTATCAAATTGATAGATTATTTTTAATTCCAAATTATTTTCAAGTCAACATTGCGCTTCTTCATTAAATTCAATTTTCGAATTTATCAATGTTGGTTCAGAAGGGTTTAGAAGCAGAACTAAATTCAATGCAACCTGATTCTCAAAATATTCCAATGATGACTCACAGTTTCAATTTTCGTTCTCTTTGGATAATCTACAGTTATCGAGTTGACCATGTGGGAGGCGAGACCGGAGCCGGTGCCACCGCCGAGAGAGTGATAGATGATGAAGCCTTGGAAGGAGTCGCAGTTCTCGACCAAGAGTCGGATCCTGTCCATGATCGAGTCCATCATCAGGGATCCAATGTTGAAATAGCCACGTGCAAAATTATTCGCTGCATCCTCTTTCCCGGAGATTAACTGTTCTGGATGGAAGAGATTCCGATAGTTTCCTGTCCTTATTTCATCTAAGAGGGGGAAGATGTGAAAAAATGAGCTGAATCTAGTTTTTCTAATCAATCTAATTTGACTATTCATAGCTATTCACATGGGATAACATGCTTTCAATTCTCTACCGATATAAATTCATCTCACGATAAGAATGAAATTCACAAGACACTGCCTATTCTTTTCAGTACAATGAGTGTACTAAAATTAATTACATATGATTTGGTATCAAGTGAATGTCTGTACTAGTCTAAACCAGTTTTGTTTTAAATAAAGGGTTAATATCAAAATCAAGTGCAGGGGTAGACATAATTATTACAACCTATAGGACAGTCCAAGTGAAGTTATTATTAATAAGTGGAGTTTTAATTTTCATATCAATAGCAAGTGTATATGTTATTTATTTATCATAAAATATAGGACATAGCAATATATATTATCATAACAAAGGGAAAAACTCTAAATAATGAGAATTTCTCATTAAAAAAAGGCTAAAACATTCATGAGATATATTTGTTTACAAATATTTTCTCGGCAATAGACCTAGTCAATGTTTTCCACATCACAGAATTTGAAATGTCTGCTGTAGAATTTTCGTATTATTTAATCAAAGTTGGATTTTTCAGAAACCTCTAAATTGAAAAATTGCGAAACGAGCCAACTGTTCAAAGCTGAAGTGGTCAATTGTTAGGGACATCACTATCTAATCTCGAGAGAGAACAAGAGGCGTTGACAAGAGGGAAAATTTAAGGATTTAATATTGAAATACACTTGGATGATATCATTCAATACAACAGAATCTAATCAAGAGCATTCATAGATATCGTGTATATACTTTTAGGAGGAAGAAGATATTGATATGATGGCAAAAGAGAGAGAGAAAGAGGATATTTGATGTTTGCTCAGTAAGCAAGGAGGCTTATCATATCTGCCACCTATTATAATTGATAATCATTATTCAACGGAAAATGATTACAGTCAATAAAATAAGAACCTGTAAATATTGGTGACAGAGCTTTAATTGAAAGTTATTCGCAATAATGGTGCAAATTTCTCGAGGAAGAAAACTTGATGACTATTCTAAATATTCAAAAATATTCAGAAACTAGGCAATACTTTCGTGATCAGGAGATTCCTAAAGAGGAGAGAATAGCAGGGAATCTCTTTGTGTTTGCACTGAGAAACAATTAAAACTTTCAGTATTGATTCCGATGATAAGCATAGGAAAAATTCTAAAATATTTTCACAATAAAAAAACGAAGAATCTCATAAATAGATTTTTATCGTCATTGTATCGTTTTGTGTTAATGTTCATTTCAATTTTTAGTAAGACAAGTCAATTTTTCAATTAACCCAGGGCTGGACTTGTCGCTATTCATATATCCCGGGTCGTAAAATACATCAAGTCACATTATTTTGAAGAAGAGTTTGTAGGAATTCTGATTATATATTTTATACTCTTGGCAACCACCTCAGTAGAGATAGAGAGATCAGAAAATGAGAAAGATCGGTCGTGGAGTTTTCTGACAGTCCCGGGCCGAGGATTCTTCTCATACTTAGACTATCGGTTCTCTAAAAAGTTGATCCTTTAAGCGACCAATCAGGAGCTTTGTGTGAATAAACTATTTCACGTCAAGCCTTCTCAACTTAATTTGTACGATGGAAAAAATGCAATTTAGGCCAAGAAGAACGGCATCTTCTTTTGTATAAATTAGGCTAAGGAAAATATTTGTTTTGTATCATGAAATATTAATAATTAACCTCATTTTATTAGGCTACTCTGAGGAGAAGAAATTTCTATAGAGTTGGGTAAACTTTGCGTAAAATTGCTTTGACAAAAGATCTCAATGGAACAGTACAATGTAACAATATTTTATTGGTATGCAAGAGTTGAAATTATAAAAAGGCTAACTTAGAAGTTTTATGATGGATAAAAATATTCGTCGTCATTGGAAGAATTTAAGAATTCGTCATATCTTCATTCTTGATAATTTATTTAGAGAGAAGAGACATTTATTTCTACCCAAGTCATCAGTTCTTCTAATGTGTAATTTTTTTATAGTACAAATTAAATTATGTTTATACTTTTTCCACGTGAATTTAACAACTGTTTTAATCAACCTATTGTAAAAAGAAGGTAGTATTTACAAAATTACTCGACTGCACGCAATTCGTTAGATTTGATAATGAGAAATGACAGGCGAAGCTATATAATTAGCTGATAAATTGCTACCTGAAAGAATATCTATCATTTCGAATTGAGGTTTATTTTTCTAATGTAAATTATCATGGGTTGTAATCATTTTTCTTTCATAGAAATTTTGTAGAGGATTTTTTCACACCATTCACCGTAAAAACCGTTATTTAGGTTTCCTTGAAAACTGTTCGCTCTAGAAGAAATTAATTAAATTTTTTTTAATAAACGATTTTTGGCTTCCTTCTTAGTTTGGGGCTTGTCAAAATTCCTGTTTATTGTATCAAACATAAAAGTCCCATGAGAAAACGAAATGGCATCCAAACTTGAGTTGACACATTGCATATCTTGACAAAAACAATTAACCACTCTATCGATAATATAGCTATTCAATGACTAGGGTTAACAAAGGCATTTTAATACAATTTGAGTTCTACTCGTCTCAAATTAGAATGGCTATTAATGTTTGTTGATTCTTCTCAAGAGAGAACCAAAATTAAAAAAATTAAAGACTTGCGAGCCTAATTTCAGAGTAAATAGTCTTTGCAAGACCTTTTTTGTTAGAACTGGTTTCACACTAATGACCATAGAAATCTAATCAAGTGTTGAGAAGTGAATTGACACTGATAACAATAAAAGCTTGGAAAGACGTGTGTCATATTTTTTGATAAAAAAAAAACTTTCCTAACGTTGTTATGAGTATGCTCTCCCTAAAATGTCACAGTTTGAGTAGCTCAGTAATTAAACAATTTTCAGAATAGAGGAAAGGATTTTCCTAGTCGGAATTCTGTCAGTTTTTTCAGCAAATCTGAACATAGAAAACCTCCTAAAGGATTAATCCTTAGCGGGAGTTAATGTATAACAATTTAATAGCGAGACTCTGCATTGCAGAGGCAAGAAACTCTAGAATCTCTCAGATACAACTTTTTAAGAATGTAGCAATGTACAAGTAATTGAAATGCAAATTCCTGAATAAAATACCTGGGTAGACACTAACTTAGACAGTCGAACCCTTCATCAAATGGGACTAGATGAAACGCTCAAAGGGTCAAGAAAAATTTGATTTCTTAAAAAAGAATGAAAATGAACAAACAATCAAAATTAAGCGCTCAATAATTGTTCACTAACCAATGACTGTAGGTTCGGAGTCGACAAACAACGCCCTGGGAACGTAGCGGTTATTCCCAGTAGCATTGTAGAAGGTCTGAAAGGAATTGTCACACGGCCCACTCGATTCAATGTCCACCAAACCATCCGGCTGTATCATATGCTCGAGGCCATTCAATTCCCAGCAGGCGTGCCCAATTTGCGACCCGGACTGACCAATGTGGATATTTATAACTTCGTGCATAGTTTACTGTGTAAAAATAAAATATTTTATTTCTGCTCTCTTTGCAAAATTGACCACTTCAATGAATTGTAATACTATAGACGAAATTGCAACTCATTTCTAAAGCGAGAAAAAAAGAAAAAGTTAATTCTAAGGCAATCAAGGGGCTTCCCACTTCTACAACGCGCACAGATAACAAGTGGGAATAAAACAAATGGATTTCCAAGTCTATGGTAATAATTAGTGCAACACTTTTGCATCTATAAAAATATGAAAACTAACGAAAAACCTTCACAGGGCATACAACTTGATTTAAGAAAAAATATAATTTGTTCAGGCTTGAAATCTCAATAAAAAGAAGGGAATTAGCTTTTTGGTAATAAAATCTGTAATATATATCACGAGATTACAAATGCCTCTCAAATAGAACCGTTTGCTAGTCTCTTCTGGTAACGCCCGTAGTATTTAGTTAAATTTATCAAAACCATCTAGGCATGACAGTGGAAATAATTTTCATTTGCACAGAAATAATAGCATTACTATTACCTTGGATACCAACTTGGATTCTTAAATGATCAGGGCGAAGAAAAGGATTTTTGAATATTTGATTTAAAAATTATTTATAACGCTTTCCTTCTCAGAATATTATCAATCTGGATGGTTTCTGTAAATGAATAAATTATGTCAAAGCATATTTTCAAGGTAATATTCATTCGTGCGAATCAGAATAAAAATTGATTGTCAAGATATAAATTCTGTAACATAGACTACAATCCTTCCTCAATTTGTTCTCGTGCCTTTTCAATATAGGTATTTACCAAAACAATACAATAGACCAGCGTACATTTACCCTAATAATGTTGGTTTTCAATATTTCAACCCTAATGATATAACTTGATATTTAGTTTTCTTCTCTTTAGTGAAATATTTCTTGATTTGATTTCGTTTTCCTCGAGATTTTCAAGATCACAAAATCGAAATGTATTATCAATAAAAATTCATCATACATTTTAACCCTCAGTTTGATCAGGAAATCAAGATGGTTGAAATCTTTTAGTTTCAAATTCAGTTTTCTAATTACAGCAATCATATGCGTACATGCAAATCCATTGTGTTTGTGATAATTGCAAGAGCATTCTTTTTCTTTGAGGTTCACTATCTTGCATATTTGGTTGTCTTTAGCAACTCTGTGGATATGTATCTTCAATTTGAAGATGTCTTGACTGATCAACTTCTTTTTGTAATTTCTCCGAGTAATAGTTACAAAATAATCCATCAGATCTTTGGCTAAATTTACAGATTTGTAAGATTAAAATGTAAATAAGGAAGATTATGTTTTGGGAAGTGAACAAAATTTAAGAAAAATGTTCATAAACATTTTTGTAAAAGTGTACGAGTCTATCGTATTACTTTGGTAAATACTGATTAAAGTTATAATATTAGGGTTGAAATATTGAAAATCTATATTAAATGTACACTGGCCATTGTATTATTTGGTAAATACCCCCTTTTCAATAAGGTAGAATTCGACGTTGTAAGATGTATGCATATTGAAGAAAGGCATATTTCTATTAAGCCTGCTAATTATCAGTGAATGGCTGATAGATCTGCTAAATTCACTGGAAACTATAGATATGAGTGAATCTTTCAATAGAGTATTATTTTAAATGGTGAGTCTCTTGACTGCCTGAAAAAGATGAAAGTTTTTGTTGCTCAATTAATGCTGTAAGGAAGGGTGCCAGACGAGCCCGCGAAAAAATCTAAGATTTGATCAATTGCTTTATAAAGAAGAGTGCACGAAACGTCTTAGGGACGTTTGAGGGACTCCCAATCGATTGAATAATAATAATTGTAGCAAGGGGGTTTTTGGACAAGACGTTTCGGGACTGGTTGGATCATTCCCTTCTTCGGTTCTCTTTGAAAAGTTGAAAAAGTCATAATAGCAGCATTCACATCCCAAGGTTCCGTCAATAAATCACCCTCGTTCTCGCACTATCTACCACATTCTCTCATTGGTCAATCTCTCTCAAGTTCATCCAGCATACATCATCTACTTTACAGGACTCAAAAACCAACATACTCTTTTTAATTTTTCCTAATAATTAAAAAAGTTTTCTTGAACCGTTTTATTAAGATACAGATCACATTTTACCTAATATTTATCAACAAAATTAGAATGAAAAAAGATTAGATCATTACTTCATGAACAAGAGTGCACGAAACGTCTTTGGTTTTGGAGATGCTCAAAAATAAGAGTAAGCATAAAAGCTGAATGATTATGATTAGATTTTCCAAGATTTGATAAATAAAATATTTTTTTTAATGAGAATGATTATTCAAGAATTCCTCATTTAAGTGCGTGAGTTTGAAAAAAAATATTGCGAGCAAAAATTATAAAATTCGTACTGACAGAGGAAATCAGCAGCCATTAGAATATGAATGAATTCACATGGGGAGAGAGAAACGATTATAAATCGAAATAGACATTAAATTTTTATTTAGAAATTTTGTGTAAAGAAAATTATTTTTAGAATACGAAATCGTTTTTTTGCCGAAAGTTACTCTTTCTCGGATAGAGTGACATAGCCGAGAGAAGTGAAATTACATTAGAAAGCCCTCATTGTAATTATGTTTCTTACGAGTAGTGTGCCAAAAATAGCAAAGTGAGCGTTCAAGAAACATCACGAGAGATAAGCTTTTAAGAGAATCGAATCAAAGCAATTTTATATCTATTTAGGATGAAGATGAGAAGATGTAATTATCAAAAGCCAAAAATCAATATCTCTCCTTTGGTTCTCAACGTAAATTTGCGATATTTGCATCCCAAACAACAAGATGCACCCTCAAGTGTAACAATGTCTTTTTTACACAACTAACTCATTACGTTAGAAATATTCTTCATTGAAAATTGATTCAATAAACATTGCAATTCCGGCATTATTTGATCGGATTTCCTCTCAAAAAAGTTTATAAAGATTTTTTGTACGTTACAAAATTTCTGTCAATTAACCCTCGAATGGGAAATCAAAAAAAACGCATAAACGGTGAATAGAGTTGTTTTTCACTCAATATAAAATTAAATTCATCATATTTTTATTGGCAGTTTTTACAGAAAATTAAATTATGCTCTCTACAATGATAAGAATCACATTTTTGGCTTCGGTACGTGTGTGGAGACCTCATTTGATTTTTTTAATTAATGACTTGAAATATGTTTCGGTCGATCAGGTCTCTTCAGTAGGACTATATTCACCGAGCCCCTGGATGGGATTCGAACTCGATTACCATGTAGTATAGAGCAAACGCTCCAACCATTTTTGTACAGTAATATCGAGAACATTACAGAATACAGCTAGTGGATCTTTTACAAGAATAATTCCTAATAAATCGAAGAGTTTTTATGATGAGAATATACTCTTTTTCGTTAGTATTTTTTTAGCCACGGTAAGCTATGGTAGGCATCTTCTCAACTTGCGACAAGCTCCAACGCATTTCATTGAGATTTAATGAGCCAAGTCTATTTTATTTCCTTATTTACAGGCTGCCCATATTTTCCTGGCTTAGATAGCATGTTTGAAAGGACATCAGTTATCTGGCCCGACAGTTCATAAGATCTTCGACAATAATCAATGAAAGCTTTTAAAAATTAACGGATTGGGTGTAGTTTTTCTCTCTTTCTCATGTAATTTTTCAACTTAATTATCAAACAGAAGAAATCACGCTGAATCTAGAAAATTTAATGTATACATTTATGAATTTCTTCAGGTGCATACTCCTCCAACCATAACACTTCGTAAACCATTCCATTTGTTTAAAAACTCCAAAATATAAACATATTCCAAGTTCTTATTTCTTCAATTTTGATTTTACTCCATTTTCTCTCCAAATAATCCACATAGACAGTTGGGTATTTCATAATATCTGAGAGCAGGTCATCTGATAAGAGAAATTTAAACTTTAGAACCTCGCATATTGCATATTTTGAGAGCAGGAGTAGGGCCTTTCCGGTTTCAAACTGTCGCATAACAATAATTTCCGCACTTGGAAATGATGTTATCTGAAACTCAAGTATCTTCTTTCTTCTCAAAAAAGGGCTCGGGTGAAACAAAATGACTATTCAATCTCATTTATAAAGACAGAAGAAAGAGCAGGCCTCGTCCAAAAATTCCCTGGAGATTGTGAGACACAACTCAGCAATCTTTCAACACAGACAAACCTGTGGATGACCAGTTGAACCGTCAAAAGTTCGCACAATATTAAGAAACTCCTATGACGACATGTTAGATCTCGCAATAAGCGAAAAATTTCACACAATGAAATCAAGACCTAACCTATGCAAACATCTGAACTACTTCCACGCCCTAACTTTACAATGGCCAATCTGTGAGATTTCCTTCAACTAAACCTTATTGTGAACCTCATGTATTGTGGTCAAATGACAACTTGTATAAAAGGGTGTGTAAGATTTTGAGATTAATTCTTAAAATTAATCAATTTCACATGGAATAGATGTGTGGCTTGGGCTGATTTGACTTTGTTTCTTCTTAGAATTGAGTTTCATAGCCGAGTCTAACTCTCTCCGGGTTCACGCAGGAGGTTACAATGAGAGGGTTTGAAACTATTTTCCAAGTAAACTTGTTTCGAGGTGGGATGATACCGGAATCGAACCCACGCCATATGAGATATCATATTTATAGGACTTTTTTGGTGCAGAACAGCTCCATTTACCATGTGAGAGAATAATGATAGATGTATGCAATATTGTGAAATAGACATATAATCCCATAGACTTGAAATGATTGGCTAAGAGGACAGGGGGACAGTATAAATCATTCGATTCACTTCTTTCTCCCATATGTTCCACCCAGCGTTACAATGTCAGTCAATTGAATATCCCAAATCGGCCTGATTAGCAAAATCGGAAGTATCTCGACGCAATAAGAGAAATTAAAGGATTAGCTCTTGAGATAGAAAATGGACAGATCCGTGAGTTTTATCCCTTCCAATTAAATGCTCTTGAGAAAATATGTCATATTTATTTAGGGAATAATAAGTATGCGATATTCAAAGTGTTCTTGAGATGGTTTGAATATATCCATCTTCCGGAAATATTTTATAATTTTCCCTCTTAAGGTTAGAAAGATGCTCATTTTTGTACAAATAATCCAAGAATAGAATTTGCAGACTTATTTTTTTTTCTTAGAATTGAGTTTCATAGCCGAGTCTAACTCTCTTCGGGTTCACATGTGGGGTTATAATGGGGGGGGAATGTTTTGAAACTATTTATAAAGTAAATTTGTTTCAAGGAGGGAGGAGACCGGAATCGAACCCACGCCATATGAGATATCATATTCAAAGCGCTTAATTATGCAAGAAAAAAATCGCTAGGTGTCAAAAGGGCAAATTTCGACTTTCACTGCTCTCTTATTGGTCAGAAAAATGGACTTCTTTATGTAAACGACTTTGTCAAATTTCAACTTTTAATAAAAGACAAGATACTATTTTGGCTACTAATAAGTATTCAATTAATAACTCGATCAGGCAACAGTGTAGACTCTGCTTCTAATGAAGAATCAACTTAATAGTATTGTAAGAACCTAGAACATCTTTTCTAATTTTTATTGCACAAACAAGAATTTGTCATATTTTCTTAAGAAAAGGAGCTTTTAGTTCTGCAAAAATTACAAATTTCATACTAATAAGGAGTAAATCATGGCGTTAAAAGACTGTTAGACAAACAACACGCTTTCTTGCATTACAGAAAGGGCAATTAATATTTTCTGGATAAATAAAGCCTTAAACCTGATCCTAATAATAGATGGATTGAACAGGGACTTTTTCTTACAATGAAAAGGATCAACGTAGTGTCTAGGGTCTTTAGCCAAGTTTAGCATTCTCAAAAGATTAGTCTACCAAAACCTAAACCTTGAAAAGTAATATTTAGCGAATTTTTATAGTAAAATTCAACACCCAAATAAATAGACTTTATATCAATATTTAAAAAATTAATAGTCAACTCAAATGGTGGATATTAGTCCTCATTATAATTCTAACAAGTCACTCAACTGGGAATGGGGATGAGTGCCAGATTGAAATAAAATTGAGCCAATATCAATAATGGATGGAAGACTTATTGATCTAGATTTGAGAGGCGGGGGAGGATTTTGATTATTATAATTTTTGATGTAAAACTCTTTTTTGTCCTTTCTCAATTTGCATTTCTATCAATGGGGAGTTAATATATTCAATGATAAAAGTTTTGGGAAGTTATTATGGGTGCGAATTATGAATGAGTGATTCTCTAGGATTTTTTAGAATTCTGGGAAAATGACGGCCGTCACAAGAGGCTAGATTGATTTTGGCTAAAAAACATGAAATGAATCCCTTGGTAAAATTAAAGATTTTAAATTAAAAAATTGTAATCCGATCTTAGCCTCTAACCCTATAGAGATTATAGTACTTCCCAATTTCCCCTAGGCTAATCCCTCTAGAGACACAGTTCTAGTGCTGAAGAATGTTCTTACTCGAAAGTAGGTATTTTAATATACAAATGCAACTATATGAATGCTCAAATGAGTAACTCACTCATAACTGCATCTTGACAGGGATATTTTTGAGACTTTTTCATCACTCTATGCTAAATGAAAATAAAAAATTTTAATTTTTTGTTTACTTGAGAGTAGTTTTTAGTTTGAGAGAAACCTAATATCCATAACTGTTTGACTGATTTAACAGAAATAGATGAGCAAACTTATTTCAAAAGAGGAAACTGTCATTATGTTGTTTATAGCCTTCACTGACTCAATAAATAAATTATATTCTATCAATCCTCTCTGTATGGATTCATCAGAAATTCAAATAAATTTAGTAGCACTCTAATTTTAAATATATTCATTGGCGTGTAGGAGAACTCAATCACTCTTGGCTTGAAAACTTTTTAATGAATCGTAGTAGAATAAAAAGAAATGCAATAGACACTTGAGCGTGGGAAGGACATGTCCTTTTCAATCGAATGACCATTCAAAAGTCTTTGATTATTTCTTCTCATTGACTAATGATTTCTTTTACATTTCAGCTGACAGACCAGTAAGCCATTATATTTATATTATATAACAAGCTCGTATCATAAAAATAGAATCATTTTATTATTTTCATTCAAAACACCAAAGAGTTAATACCATCTCTGATAATTTTTTCTATTGTTGTCTCCATCACATTAATGGCTGCTTTTAGAACTGAAGAATGTTTCTGGACTGATCCATCCAATTCAATAGTACTTATCTTTGGCATCTGAATTATGTTAACAGTTTTTGAGTAGATTGCATTTCTGTCTTTGTAGAGTTGAAAAATCGAAGCAGATGGCAGTATCCTCAAGAATGATGCCTTTTACCTAAAGTTGATTATATAAAGCACATCTACAAACCTTCATAGTTGTCACGACCATGCTAATAGTAATGTCCCCTAGAACACGAATGTAGGCAATTTTTAGGCAAAACTTTAAATCATTTCCATTTTTACCGAATGTGAACTGTACTGGCGTCAACCTTGTAATAGTGTTAAGACCATCGATCTGGGTCAAGTTGAGATCGACAAATTTGTTCTTAACAACTAATGAGATAGAGTGGTTCTTGAATCTCTCTCCAGCCCAGGCTAGGCCATGGTCAAAGATGTACTCAATCGCTGAAGAGAATTTCGTACTGCTGTCCAATTTAATGCTGTGGAGGTACATGGCTGCAAGATGGTGGAGTTAATTGATTTGACTAACCTCTTTTCTCTTCCTTAGTGCTCGTGCATGTTGCTAATGTCGCTATGAATAGCAGACTGACAAGAGTCGTTAAATTGAAGTGGAAGTTTACCATTTTTCTCAATTTCCTAACAAGTTTAAATCTATTCAGAAAGGAAGACTGCTTTTATGTCAAAACTTGATTCAGAATTACGTGATAAAAAGTACTATTTGAGAGTCTACATGTTTTGGAACTATCGATTCTCATTCTTGAATTGTAAATCCTTATTTGAACGTCTCGCCCAAGACTTTCTGCTGCTATGGACATTAGTCAATTCTAGGCTAACTTTAGTTGACTTTGATTACTCAAGAAAGACACTGAGTTTCATAGCCGAGTCTAACTCTCTCCGGGTTCACACGAGGGGTTAAATTAGGGAAGGAGGGTTTGAAGCTATTTACAATGAGGGAGGACGCAGGAATCGAACCTACGCCATATGAGAAATCATCTTATTGGAAAATCTATTCATTGAGCAGAATTAAAATTTGTAAATTTCTAAAATACGTAATAGAGATTCACTGAGAGGTTAGTTTCAGTTCTTAATAAAAACTTTAACTTTTGGCTCAAATTAAAAGATCTTATATTCATATAGTACACCTGTCATTTCATCGAGTAATTTGCCTACGTTTCTTTTAAAGTGTCTACTGGTGAGCTATAAAAATAACAACGCAATCTTCTCAACGTCATATTTTTCAGACCCTTATTGTGCGTGATGATAACTGGTCCATCCTGTCTGTGTATAATTTATTTTCTGTATCAAAAAACATTATTAATTGCACAAAAAAATTCCAAAGCAATTAAAAAGAGAAAATAGTCAGAAAAATCAATTTCTGGCTATTTTGCAAAGTCGTGCAAAGTGTGAGAAAAAATTGTTTTCAATACTTTTGCTATTTTGAAAGCAGAGGGATTCGTTTTATTTTTCCATATTTCTAGGAAATATTCCTTCACAAATAGTTTCAGGGTTATTATAGCTTTCTATAATAGAATATTTTATTACAAAATATAGGAAGAGTTGTTTTATATATATAGCAAGTCATGGGATATATTTGATTATAAATAATATGCAAAAATAAATCTTGTTTATTTGGATCACGATTTTCTCGAGAAACTGACAAACTCGCTGCGTACAAAAGGAAGCTCTCAATTCTCTAGATGTATTTTTGTTTTAACAACTGCTCTTTTCTTTCTAATGAATTCTGCTTTATTATAGATTGATAAATGCTGTAATTGGCTGTGATATAAC
>JJOG01005248.1:0-18652 GCA_000715275.1 Gyrodactylus salaris
ATATAAATCCAAACATTTGCCCCCTCATAAACCAATTCCTGTCTAACAGACGATAGATTATAGTGCTATATATTTTAAAATATACTTCTTTCAAATCAAAAAAATCAAAAAAAAAATTGACTCATCCAAGGGCTTTAATGTGACTTTGAATCACAACAAAATAGCATACAGGATCAGTTCACAATTCACGAAGAGTTATTCTTATATTTTCGGAAAAGTTTATAGTCAATTCTTCATCAATATCCAGTCGAGGTCTCCCATTATTCCTCTCATTTTAGAGGCTGAAATCTCCGCTATGGAACCTTAAAAACTCTCGCTGTGTGATACGGACATTCACAGTTTCGTTACCAAAGACATGGCATATTTCTTTACATGATTGAGTAGCGTTTAAAAAAAATTTGAACAAAAATAACACTATGTGCCGAAAAACTAGATTAGACTTGTCACTTTCTATCGCATTAATTCACAATTATAAAAAGATTTTGATTAAACTATTTAAGTAACGTATCGAAGGAAAATGATTAAATTTGTTGAAAAATGTTCCATGAGAAATTATCTCACAAAAAAAGGGTTTAAAAAAGCACTTGAAACTAATTTTTTTCTAAATACGACATTACTTTCCGATCGACCTAATAATTTGAGGATTTCTTTGAAAATTTGAATTTAGCGCGAGATGTTTTTCCTTGCATGTGGATTGAAATAAAGGTGATATTTATCTGTAAATTTAGAATAATATTTTCTGAACTAATCTACATCCATTTTCAATGTAGGAATGATCGTTGAGGAACACGTAATATATACAAAATGAAGGATGAAATAGTACATTATCAGACATTCATAATTTTCCTACGAATTTTGTGTATCATTCTATTATGAAGAATTAATAAATCTATAAAATTACCTTGTTTAAAAAAAAAAAAAATATTTCTGTGAGCCCTAAAACTTGTTATACATCATCAGAGTAGCAATGATAATTTTCTCTATGAGAATTAATTAACTTTTTACAAATATATAAACCTTCATTTTTCTCTCTAATTATTCAAATATTTTAATTTATTCATTTTAAAATATTTTGAAAAATATATTTAATTTTAATTTTTAAAGACTTAATTTGTATGTATAAAACATTGTGGTTTGTGATTGCATAAGCAATTTAAACCTCTTCAAGTGACGATTCTTGTGAGTAATTTTGATTCGATATAAAGAACTGCCAGTTGCGCAAGGAAGGATTTATTTTTTGATGATGGATTCGGTGAAGAAAATAATTGCAAAATTTAAATTACCTCAAAAAGCAAAGAAAGAGGTGAGTGATCCATTTCCCAAAGATGAGAAAGATTGAATTTAAGATGAGCAGATCAAAATATTGCACTTAAAAAGTGTTCTCTCAAGAATTACTGTATACTTTGGAGTCTGCTGGTTCTTGTGGGTCACATTATTTCTCTTGTTGCTTTCTCAAAAAGACGTTCAGTTTAGATTAGAAATTAGGTAACATTTTTACCCACTACTAAATAGTAGATCAGGAGAGGTGATTTTTGTCGATTTTTCAAGGAAATAAGAGTGAATTTCATCCTTAACCAGACATATACGTTTTATCCTTATTTGGACTCTTCAGTATGCCTTAGGGAGGAATCGAACTCGCGACAAGTAGATTGGCAAGCCACTGATTTAGATTACCAAATGTACCCGTTACACCTCTCTTCTCAGCTTTTGGTGCTTATTCACATATTGTACCCACCCTGGTTCGACCAAGCCTACAAAGCTTTTTTAACTTTTACTGAACTCATGAAAGGATCACATTTTGGACAAGTACAGATTAAGATTTGATATTTTCGAGTAATCATGCTTTTATAAATGCAAGAATTCTTAGATTAAAAATAATTTTTACCTTCATTTCGAGAGAATTAAGGGCGATACGTTTTTCCTCGAATATGCACTAAAATAATACGAATTTCTGACCCAAACTTTGGTTAGGTGTTCTTAAGATAAAAATATGTCTATTGAAAGTTAAATGATTGAGAAATTCGCTCATTCAAAGATGAAATTAACCTTCAAGTGAATGTCTACAAAAATCCATGATATTGATAAAATAAAAATGTTCGTACAAAATACACTGTATAATTTTAATGTAAAAACTCACTAATAGGAGACTGATGAGGCCGAAAACGGCCAAAAATTCAAGTCCACTCTGGGAATCGTCATGTCATGTCTGGGGTGTGTTGTTGGGACAGGGAATGTGTGGAGGTTTCCTAGAATATGCGCCTCCAATAGCGGCGCTGAGGGCTCCTTGTGCTTCCTCTTTGTGTGGATAATCTTCTTATTCGTTTGGTCGCAGCCGATTATAACAATTGAGTATACTCTGGGAAGGTTCGGTCAGTGTGGAATTGTTGCAAACTTCAGAAAGTTCCTTGGCGATCGATATATTTGGTGTGCTGGGTGGATTCTCTGCACAGCGAGCCTTATCACGTGAGTATACCCAAATAGCTGAGGACTGCCCAAATGTACTTCTTTACTATGGATTCCTTGTGATTTAAAAAGTTTGAAAATTAGGACATTTGATTCTAAATTCTGACATTTAGGATATTTCAAGAATTCTAAGTACCTTTTTAGTACTTGCTTTTTAAGTACGGTAATGATCAATATAGTAGTTCTTGTTTGCAGAGAATGTTGTTTTGCAAATAAGACAGAAGAATTTCCCCTTGCCAAGACTTCAAAATTCACCTTTGAAACTTTGGGAGAGATGGTGTAGCAGACCTCTCTCCCCGAGATGTACGAAACTCGGTAAACAAACACTCATACTACTTCCAAGTACTGTGTCTCAACTAATAGACAATTCTCTCCTGCTGGTTATCTGCTAGGGTGAGGCGAAAATATTTTAAAACTTTCTTGGAAAATTTGAACACTGTTTTTCTCAACCTCCCAAAGAAAAGATTATAGAAGATTTTTTAATATAACAACAAATATGTCCGACAAAATTCAATTTTTATCAATTTCGCGCCTTTTTATAAATATCATTTTGTGATTCTCCTGTGGATTATTTGATTCATCCAAATTATGTTCACGTTTTCTTACTCTAACGGTCTGGAAGAATATCAATATGATCATCTTTTCATACAGTTTTGTTGAATGTCTGATTTGAGTATTTTTTATAGCAAATTTTTGCCAAATTGTGGCGTAATTCCTGGACATGTATAGAGATATTTCTATAAAAATTCGAATATACCATTTTAGGTAACTTTCGATGCTTATCAAGCTGGTGCGTGTACAAAAAATTTTTTTTCGACTTTGTCTCACCCTATTATCTGCATATGACCCTTTAATAGCAGTCCGATCCCCGAGTCTGCTACACCATCTTTCAAAGAATGCGAAGGAGTATTTGTAAGGAGCTCAAGTCCGTTAAAATGGTGTAGCGGATTGTTCCCCAATGTCCAATAAATATGATATCTCTTATGGCGTGGGTTCGATGCCGGTCCCCTCCCTCCTTGAAACAAATTAACTTTGTAAATGGTTTCAAAACCTTCCTCCCCCATTATAACCCCACACGTGAATCCGAAGAGAGTTAGACTCGTCTACTCAATTCTAAGAAAAAAAACTCAGAGGGTAAACTGTTCTAATGAAAATTTAAACCTTCCTAGGCCCACAGTAACATTATTGTTACATCTCTCTAGAAGGCTCATAACACCGATAGAAAGAGTAGTAAGAAAATTCGAACCAGCAGCTAACTAAGGAAAAATGCAGCTGTTTAAATTTCGCGAAAATAATTCGAATAATCTTTCTTAATTTTGAATTTTATTAAATCTAGAAGCTGCTATTCTCATTCACATTTGAATTTTTTCTTTTTTTTTTCTTTTTTTGTAGATCGCGCATCGAATTATATGCCAAGCTGAAAATCTTTCATCTGGAAACTCAGATTTCAAAAAGATATTTTTGTAACTTTTAAATGAGAACTTTTTTTTAAATTGTAAAGACAAAAATGTCTTCTAAATTTGCCTCACTAATTAATTTGCAACAAAATCGTAGTAAATACTTCTTGATTAACTTTGCTTCATTCTTCAGAAGTCTGTGAATCTTTTCTGTATTCGTACTGCAATTTAAAATGTATTCATTATCACGCGTACGCATACATGATTTTAATTAACAGAAAAAGAACCTCAAATGTGGACTGAATCTTATTTTTCAAAGAAAACTAATATCTCTTACGATAATCCACATCGTTTATGAGCAAAGAGAACCTCTCCAAAGTAAATCTTTTGAACTCCAAAGTATATTTTCAAATTTCTTTCCACTAAAAAGATGGATAACAACAGTTTGAAGATAAACTGACCATTGTTTAGCTTGTGAATAAGAAGAGATGTACTCCTTATATTTTAGAGCATATTATGCAGTTGTCGTGGGTTGGTGTGTATACTACATGGGCCTAACTGCTGTACTATCTGAATTGCCAAATAACGAAGAGGACTCTTTGAAGCTGTTCAGTGACTTTACTGAGGTAAATTTCAAGATTATATAAGAGAAAATATTTGCGTCAAGTTAAAATTACAATCCAGGATTTAGGTACAAAAATAAAAGAATTCTGACAAATTTTAGTATTTTTAAAAATAACCCAAATTCAATTTATCCACTAGAAATCATATTGGCCCCTCTTCACTCACTGCCTAATAACACTGGTGGTCGGTTCCTTTCTCTTTGGCGGAATAAATATTATAGAAAGAGTCAATACAATCCTCGTTCCATTGCTGTTGAGTATAATCTGCTTCACGTTCATCTGGAGTCTAACGAGGCCGTTTGCTGAGGTGGGCATAAGTTTCCTCTTTTCACCTGATTGGAGTGAGTGGAATTTTAGACCTGTTCCATGAGAGAAAATATTGATTAACTCTCTTGTAAAGATACACTAAAGGATCCCACATTGTGGATACAGGCGATAGCACAAAATGCCCTCGATACTGGGGCTGGGCAGGGGGTGTTTGCGACATATTCAGCTTTTTTTGTGAAAACTGACAGCTCAGTCAAGTTTGGGTCGACTATACCGCTAGCCAACAACATTGTGAGGTGAGTGAGATGGTGCTTATTATTCTTTAAGAATTTCCATATGGTGAGATAGGAAGAGACCAGAATGAAATGTTCTAGAACCAATCAATGTTTTTTGATCTCCTTTACAAAAGACAATTCTTAACCCTCCAAGGTTTAAAGTCAAATCATTGTTTTAGGCCAAGAAAAAAGTTTACATACCGCAAATTTTGAAAATTCAATACATTTTTCCTCTACTCCCAAAACCAAGGAATATAGTGAAGTTCTAAAAAGTCACAAGAAAATAGGGTTTTATCAAGATTTTTGTTATTTGATTCTTTGATCTGCTAACGAATAATACGCTAACCCTAGTCCGAGTTTTAAAGATGAAACTTATTTAAAGTTTAGGAAAACAATTTTTTTAGAGAATCAATCTTCTCTTTCTTATTAGAAAATAACGTCTTTAATAGGGATACCCAAATAGTCCATTGATGAAAATTATTTTAGCTAGTAAAAAGTCCAATAAGTCCATTTTAGAAAAAATTATTAAAAGTTGGCTTTTATGTAAAATTTAGGCATTTTTCGATTGGAATAAAATACACTTTTTAACCATGTAACCATGGAAATTGTGAAAATAGTCCCCATGCAGTCCATTGAAAGGGAAAAAATACCAGAAGGTCCATTTCTAAATCTCCTACCACGAGGGCTAAGCAGATTTTAACAACTTTTTCTTTGCTTTTACTGATAAACAAACAAAATAAATCTGAGTCCATTTTAGTCCATTGGGTAGCCCTAATCATTAGAGTGTAATCGAGATGGCAATTTTGGTTGTATACCACCCCAGGGATATTTTTTCCAATTTGTCGGGTGAGGGTTTGGCTAGAAAAAGTTGATGCTTTTAGTCAAAATATATATTTTCTTCAGTTTTAAAATTTATGAAGGTTATACCGGATTTAATTATGTACCTCACAGTCTTTATAAAAAATTGTTTTTATGCATCAAATAGGGTTCATTGAAGATTAATCATTCTTCTAGATCTGATAATATTTGTGATAGAATTCTCATCTTAAAGTAAAAATACCTCAGATCATTCAAAATGCCGCTAAATCACAATTATCATAACATTTGAAAGTGGGAAAATATGTAATACATGAATTTTTACAATTTATCAAGACTTCAGCCAAAAATCTTATTTTTCCTATCTTTTAAGATAAGCCTATTACGATAATTTGACCTGAATTTTTCTAGACTTTAAGATTTGGAATTTATATTTTTTAACATTCCTTTTTCAAATCTTAGTTTCCAGTTCCTTTTTATACAGATTTTCTAAAAAATAATTATTTAAATCATTACGTAAGGGGGGGGGTAGGGCTTTAATGGATAACTCACGTATATTCTCTACAAATTGCTAGCTTTGTTTGTGGAGTAACAATCATCTCGACAGTTTTCTCAACCCTCGTCTCCACGAATCCGTTTTACACGAAAATGCACATCTCGATGATAATAAAGGATACTGGACCGGGAGCTACAGGGCTGACGTTCACATGGATACCGGTGCTCTTCTCAAAAGTCGGCGTTATGGGGAGGATAGTCTGCTTCTTGTTCTTCTTTTGTCTAACAATTGCTGGAGCGACATCGCTTCTTTCCTGTCTATCGTTTATCAATATGAGCATTGAGAATTTTGGAGGCAAGCTTGAAATTTAATTTTCACTGATGATTGCTTTATAAGAACTTTTTAAAGAAGGTGTGGGTTGAACGAAGAAATATCTTCTAGGAATTACTATAGAAGAATTTGTTCAGGTAAAATGATTTTTGACACTCAAAATTAGGTTTTATGTCGAAAATAATATTATTTTTGGAACGAAATAATAAAAAATTGATTCTAAAATCAAACGACTTTTGAGGAATTCTTGCCTAATTAAAAACTCTGTGGACAAAAATTAACAAAAACTCTCAAGTTCAAAGTTAAATTACTATATTTAAAATATAAAGTTCTATTATAAAAAATAAATAAATTTAAGAAAAATAAGATAAAATCAATACAAAGCAACTCTTTGTCAATATTTAAAAAAAATTATTTAAAAAATTATTTGAATGTATTTTTCCTGAAATACTGATTTTATTTAGCTAACTTTGAAGATGAAAGAAATAATTATTTTCCAATAGTTTCCAGACGAAACTCTTCAATAATTGCAATTTTGTTCGTTCTATTATTTGGAATACCATCAAGTCTCTCATTGGACTTTCTCACCAATCAAGTAGGTTGTTTAATTTTATTTAGGATTATTCTTGGACCTACGCGCTAATAATTTCGGGAGGTCTAATAGGATTTATGGTGATAAAATATGGCGCTTTTGCATATAGAAAACACATCGTAAACGATTATGGCATTGGAGATTGGAAACTTACAAGAGTATGGCCGTTTATAGTAATGTAGGTTTGATTGAGCTAATATTTTCAGGATATTGATTCCGTTACAATCCATCGCACTAGTATCTTGGTATATTTATCAGGAGATAAGGCTGGATCCGATTTGGTACATTCCAACCAAGATGTCTGTCATGACTATGCTGTTGCAAGTAATTTTGAAAATTATAATTTTCTAGTGGTTTGTTCTCATCATCGGTTTGCTGACAGTCAACTACTACTTGATCAAAAGCGGATTCGTTAAGAATCTTGACATTGATAAGGTAGATGACCTAGATCCTTTTTATTACAAGCGTGAAGGAGATTTTCAAGAGAACGGCCTAATTACAGTTAATTCTTAACTTTTGAATATATATTAAATTTAAATTTATAACAAAAGTTTATTTTAAACAGTTGAGAATTTTCTAACGAGTTTGTTTAACTTGCGTGTACAAATTAATTACAGTTCTAGACCACGCTATAATGCCTCCTAAAATTGATCCTAATGCTATCGTCGTTGGTAAGTTAAATATATCTAAAATTCAGTGCACCTAAGAGTAACTGGTGGTGAGGTTGGTGCAACTTCTTCACTAGCCCCGAAGATTGGTCCTCTCGGATTATCACCCAAAAAAGCTGGTGACGACATTGCTAAAGCCACCAAGGATTGGCAGGGAATTAGAATTACCGTCAAGCTCACAATCCAGAATCGTCAAGCCACGGTTTCAGTCGTACCCTCCGCTGCCGCTCTCCTTATCAAATCTCTCAAGGAGCCCCCACGTGACAAGAAGAAGGTCAAGAATATCCTCCATAATGGAAATATCTCATTTGACGATGTACTCAATGTTGCCAGAGCTATGAGAACTAGAAGCCTCGCTAGAGAATTCCACGGTACAGTTAAAGAGATCCTCGGAACTGCCAGATCCATCGGTTGCACCATTGACAAGGAGCCAGCTCAATCAATCATTGAGAAAATTAATAGCGGTGAATTGGTCTGTCCGTCTGCATAAATATAATTTTTTATCGGAAATAAAGTTTTCTTGAATAATTTTTATCTATATTTTTAATGGAAAATGAATAATTAAACAACGTGGATAGATTGGATACAAGTGAGAGTAGACTCGGTTAAATTTTACTTAATGGAGTACGTAAGATGAAATTCTTTTATCAGATTTATACCGGGCGTTCACTCATCCAAGTTCCGTCGAATGGGGGTGTCTCATACAAATCTTCAATCATCTAGCTATCACATTTCAAGTTCCTAGTGGTCCAAGCCCGAGTTTTCTTCGTATCGTCTCATAAGTTCCATAACTGATTGCCCCCGCTGGTAGTACTTTGAGAATGTTTGTACCAAGGCCTCTGTAGAGTCCTCTTAAACCGTCCTCTTGGATAATTTTCATAACCAATTCAATGGTTTTGAACTGTTTGTTGGAATTACCCCAGTGAGTATTCGCTTGCAGCTTAGCTCGTACCAACGCGACAGGATACGTTATAACAATTCCGATGGATGAAGCAAAACTGGCAATCAACGGAGAGACGTAAAAGGGTGGATATTGAATTGAACTAAGAGAGAGAAAAAAATCAATTATTTTTTCTAAATCAATATCAAGTCTCTCTCTCTCACTCTGCAGATTCTTCCATCGGCATCCAGTTGGTCATGTATAAGGTTCTCAGTTTCTAAACATAAAAGATTTAGATTTGGAAAAAGTTATCAAAGCATCGATCACCTACGTCATATGTGGCCATTTCAATTCCAGCATAAGGAATGATACCGAAGAGATTGATAGCGTAGCCTCTGTAGAAAGCTCTGAGACCACCTTCAGAGTAAATGGACCCGGCAAACTTCCACAATGAGTCATATTGGCCAGTTTTACGCAGACACATTCTCGTCTTCAATACCTTAAAATTAAAAAAAAAATATTTTACTTTTTCTGAGTATAGAAACCGATCAAAGATTTTGTATTATTTCCCAATTTAGTTACAGGGGAAACTCTTTAGTTGAGTTCTTTAATCCCCCGTAATGATACTACGAACAAGAGGTCCCTATAGCAGAAAGAGATTATCGATCAAGTTAGCCATGAATAATGAGAACCAATAGAAATCGAGCAGTCTAGACAAGATTGAATAACTTTATTTTTTATACAATTTCTCAATTTTTACTTGATTTGACATTGTTTTGGTATTTTTGGTATAAAAAAGTATGGGTCTTGAAGAATACAATTCTAAACATTAACTTGAGAATTATTTATATCTACGGGAAGAAATATTATTTTTTTTTGGAATAAAATCAGACATTATGATCTAGTTTAGATGAGTGTAATCAATGAAATTAATGAAAAACTCACATATCCTTAGCCAAAAGGTGACACTCTAGGCAGGAACTAACATGATTCTATAAGATCTTAATCCATATGAACACAGAGAAAACAAAAATTATTGAAAATTTATACTAACTATTCAACCAATGAGAGTGGATAGTTATATTTTTCTTGATATGCAATATATGTAATGCATAGATTAGAAGAGATGGATTCAAGCTCACTTCCAAAGGATAGATGGCCGTTTGAGCTGTAGATCCGGCGAGGGAGCCTGCGACAAATTTTGATATTAAAGGACTATTTTCAAGTACTCCTATAGTCTGATAGAGGATGGGATGTTTATGAGACAATTCTTCAGATGGAGGAGTCGTCAACCACCTTTTATAATATCCATAGCAAAAGTATTTAATAGAGGTTTCTGGGGCCATTTTGAGAACGTTGATTCCATTACCGCGCCAGAAGGAATGTAAACCACCTTCACTATAGATGTAGCGAATGGCTAAAAATAAAGATTATAAAGATTACTGTCAATAATTGAGCTGGTCTTATGTTTGTAGCCATGAACTTGTCTTAGGACTTTAATTCGGTCGATTGGAGCAGTTAAAGATCTAGAAATGATCCCAGCCAAGGCACCAGCTAATAATTGGAGGGATTTGTGGCCCGATCTCGTCTCCTTCTCCGAGTAATCCTCCGGAACGGACACGGCAGAATCGAGGCCACTATCGACAAACTTGAGAATATGCAATTAGAGAAATACTGATAATTTACGATATCATGTCTCCAGTATTTGAAGATGTCAGACAAATTGTGAGCTGGATGGAACAACAGAAATTCTCTCCATTCATTAAAGTCTATTTTCCATTCACGAGATTTGCCAACTCGAAACACTAAGCGTTCAATTTCTTTCTCATCGAGATCCATTCCTAATTCGAGAAAGTATTCTTTCAAATCTTTCTTGGTGATTGTTCCATCACAACTTCGATCCAGTTTACTGAAGGCTATTATTAACTTTTTGTCATGTTCAACAACAAAATTAACAAAATCTTCGAAAGAAAGAGTCCCATAGTCATGTGAACCTGCTCGTGCAAGAAAATTCTAGGAAATTTATATAATCTTTATATTTTACCGATGCTATGTGATCGAGATTCTTCTCTTGCAAGTTATCAATATTCTTCAGGGTCTTGACTAAATCATCAATGCATATTTTGTTATCTTTATTTTTATCCATCTTTTGGAATAAAGACCAGAGATTCTTGCGTTTGATTGACAAATTGTCAACATCTGCATCTCTATTACCTCCAAAGGACATTTCACATTTCTTGAAAATCTCGTTTGAATAATCAATCTGTACAAACAATTCTTCAGAATCTCTTTCAGAAAATGTAAAATTTAATGTAGAGTTTGTTTGTAGAGAAGTCAAAATTTCAATGTAAAGACTACAAGTCGGAGTCACTCGTTTCTATTCAGTCAGTAATACTGACTCAGTATTATCAGCTAAATAAAATCTCAAAAAAACATCTGATAACAATTAATTTCTATATGTTGATACAAAAATATCAAAAAGTTTGATTTTTGTGTAATCTCAATATTCAATACCAAATTTTTTGAAATTCTTAAAGATTACATTAATATCTAATTTCAATAGACCAGATGAAGTTGTTCTAAGATAGAATCTTTCATTGGGTTCGAATACAACGTCAAGCTTGTTCAAAATTGCACTTCCTCCAATTTTTGACGAAGTAAGCTCTTCAAAGTAATTACCGCATGGCTTCCACAATTTTACTTCAATCTGGAGTATTAAGTTTTAAAATCTACCTTGTGGTTTCCAGGTGAAGTGGGAACATGGCAAAACCCGTATCCGTTAATTTCACAATTCCCAGAATCGTTGTAGTGCCAAATTTCAAAGTAAATCTTTGGCCATCCTTGTATTCCTTTGACTAGAAAATGCAAATCTATTGGATGGCAAAACGTTGACTCGTCAAGTTTACTACCGATATCTATTTGAGTCTGGCCTTCTCTTAATCCATGAATGAGCTTCCAATTTTTGCCGGAAGTAATACCATATTTACAAAATAAACTTCCAACCTCATAACCTTGTAAAGTAGCAATCTGTCCGATAATATGAGCCTCAGCCATATTTTGTTTACATGCTCGATTTTGTGCAAATTTTTCATTAAACAATATTTTCACGACAAATTTTTTGTTTTAATCCATTTAATTTAATCATTTCCAACGGCCACAATATTTGAACTATTTTACATGTTGGCCACCTAGTAAAATATTGTAATAATACCCATGGATTCCTATATTAAAAGTAATAATGGATTTAAAAATATTATCGAGTCTTGCGAAGACAAGGCGGACACAGTTAGTTTAAATATATATAAACTTTTATCAATATTCTAAACCCTTCAACTAGCTTATTCGTAAGAGCCGACGTTATTTACCGCACATTGCTAGACTCTGTCTAATATCAACCTTTCTCGAAGATGGAATCAGATTAATAACTCAATTCTTTGATCAAATCGACTACATTAGTTCTGTTTGGAATGCCCCATTTATCCTCAGTTTCATCTTTATCCTCATAAATATTGTCATTCAACTAGTGGGATCTTCGTTCATTCTCTTGAGGTTCAAAGTGAAACATGGCGTAGCATTGTTGGTCATCACAGTGATTTTACAAACAATTGGCTATCAAATTTGGAGAGATACCTTCCTAATGAGAAATCTATCCTTATGTGGAAGTCTAATGTTACTCTTGGCGGAAACCAATACAGAACAAAAATCTTCTTTGGCCGGTCTTCCCTCCGCTGGGAATAATACATCAAAAGAGTACATGTTGTTGGGAGGAAGGATTTTAGTTGTATTAATGTTCCTAACCTTGATTCACTTCAATGGGAAACCCCTTTACGTTGCCCAGAGTATTGCCAACCTCGTACTAATACTCCTGGTAGCAATTGGATTCAAGACAAAACTCTGCGCAGTTATTCTCGTCATTTGGTTAACTCTCATGAATTTCATTTATAACGCTTTCTGGACGGCTCGATACGACGCTTCACTCTGGGATTTTCTCAAATATGACTTCTTCCAAACTTGGTCGGTTATTGGAGGTCTCGCGCTTATTGTTGCCTACGGCCCTGGCGGAGTTAGTGTTGATGATTATAAGAAGAAATGGTGATGATTTACAAGTTACAAGGCCCAGAAAAAATAGAAAAACCAAATAATATTACAAACGTTAACCGTCACAAAGTATTTGAGATGTCTCCAAGACTTTACCTAATCTATTTGTATAGCAATTTAATTTTTTTTGATAACTAATCAATCTTTGATCTTGAAAAATTAAGAAAATACTTACTAGGAATTTTATTCTGTCGAAAAATATACACAACTTGATGGAAATTTGCCTTTTGATTTTTTAAGCATCCTTATTGTTCTGAGTTATAGCGGTGCTGACAATTCTTGTTTCATTAGTCGCTTTATCAGCATCTGTGGCTTGCTTAAGGATCAACTTTTGTTTCACATTCTCCTCCTTCGTTTTTGCCACCAGTTCGTCAATCTAAAATTCAAATGAGACATGACGTGTACATGACCTGAAACTTTGAATTAAAACTTGTGTTAAAATGTTGTAAAGCAAGATACACACAATTGAGATTTAAAATTAGCACCCACATGATTATAATCATTACTAAGGTACTCATTTTGAAGAGGTACAGAAACTGATTTTTATGTTGTTGTTAATAAATCTTTCAAAATTGATGATAGTAATTTTTTGAGTGCTCAAAGAAAGAATTCACGAGGGGTGAAAATGATAAATCACTCCAAGACAAGAAGAATAAAAAAATAATTAGAAATATCGCGAGCCGACTAAATCGCCTAATGAAGCGGAGAAGATGCTCACCTGTTTGCATGTCAAAAGAGCAATGCCAATTTGGTCCTCGGGACAATAGGGTTGTCCCATTTGTTTCAAGAATCTCTTCGATGTCTGGACAACTTCTTCAATACTCAGGTTTATCATTGCGTCACTGAGTTGGTTCTGAATCCAGCCGGGTAGCTTCTTTCTCTTGTCAATTCTAGAGAATCTCTAAGGAGATAACAAAGCGTTTCATTAATTCTTAAAAGAATAGTGATTTTCACTAAAATTAAGTTAATTTTCTTAATTATAGAAATTTGATATTAGTTGTATCGTTTTAGAGTTTAAATTATAATCTGATTAATTATTCAATTTCTGAGAATTACCTAAAATGTTATAAATACAACATTTTTAACACCCACATTCTTAAAGTGAATATTATTCAGAACTTGATTGAAAATAGATGTATTTATAATAAAATCCTATTTTATGCTACTTTAAGAGAGAGAGAGAGAGTAAGATTTGAAGCTTTCCGCCCTCTTTTGAAAACACCAAACAATCTTGAATAACTAACTTTATCGGCGAGTACCATAATTCCGTAGTCAGATTTTCCTCTTATTACCCGGCCAAGGCATTGGGCCGCATGCCTCATGGCGTCAAATGTGATGAACTCATTTGGTCTAATTTGATACTGCTCTCTCAGAAAGTCCAATCTTGCCTAGAAAGAAAGTGAGATATACTATTAGATTATGTCTAAAAATTAGTTAAAACTTTAATAATCTTTTGCTACAGAATGTAAGCCGTAATTACGATGATAAAGTCAGAAAACATAAATTTTGCAATAACTCAAATATTAGACCAACCTTGAATATTCTACTCTGTGTATACTGAAATGGAACACCAAACACGATAACACAACGTCCGAGGTGGTGATCTAATGGTTGCAATAAGGGATGAATTAAATACACTTGCAATCAATGAAAAAGGAGGTGAGAACTCACAAAAATCAATGCCTTCAGAGATCTTACCGCGCGCAACAGAGAGTAGGACAGCACCACGACCATTTTCACATGCCTAAATGGAAATATATTAAAGTTATAGGATGAAATCAAGATTTTTATTTAATTTCAATGACTCATTGCCAATGAGTCACAATGAGATGCTGTAAGGTCGTTCCTAAAGTTGTCATTTTCCCACGATATCGAGTAATAGCTCATTAGAAAGGCAAATCATTTTTTTATAATAAGCTAAAGACTTTGACAAGACTTATCATTCCAATCACTTTTTATTTAATGTTGTTAAGTGTGAAACACCAAACCTAAATTTTAGAGAGATTATGCTTCATCCTTTCAAAAAGCAATTCAACTCCACAAATGTGGCCAAAGAAAATTGTGAGACTCTTGGAGAGTGTTTATTAAGCACTAAAAATGTTCAAATTTGGTATGGTAAATTTAGCTCTTAGATCGTGGACAGAAGATGAATGAATCAGAGGGAAATTATTTCTTTTTAGGTTCTTAATTTCAACAAAAATACGCAATTACTTTAAGAACGACTTAATATAAATATTAGGGTTACCCGATAAGCATAGAGTTCCATGCAATAGTTGAGTTTTCTATAATTTGAAGGTTACTGATTTTCATGTGGTGATTTCCTAGTAAGAATAAATTTTTTTTTCTTTTTAGCCTTTTCAAAATGAGGTTTAAATAAAATCCAAGATGGCGGATAGGGTTGTTTTACTCAAAAGTAGGTTTAAAGTAAGTGGATTTAACCCAAGAATATAATTTTATTCTAGAAAAGAAATTGCTTTTCATGATTACAAGCACAAAGACCCAAAAGGTTCGGTAACTTGTAAAATACTAAAACAGCCAATGATAATCGTTAAGAAATTATTTTATACCAAACCCTCCATATAAGAAGGGCAAAAATGTGATTAAATCAAGTTGGGTGTTTCACCTGTACATAAATTAAAAAAAAATATTCTCTATTTAACTGTTTCTCATTTCATTCAATGATGTCGTAATATTGATTCTATTTTGGTAGAAACTATTAAACCAAAAATAATACAGTCAAAATAAAGCATTAACATTTTTTCGGTGTAGTGATGCATAAAAGTACACTTTAGACAGATTTAGACAAAGAAAAAAAAAATTGAAATTTCAAATAGTAAACTCACCCTCTGGTAATTGGTTAGAGCAAGACTCGTTTCATCTGCATCCTGAGTCTCGATGAATATGAGCTTGTTCTTTTGAATTTGTTCTATAATATGCTGAATAGAATTATGATAAACATTTTCAAGGGTTCATCGAATCTAGAAAAGTATCCAAGGATGGCGAGAGATCTTTAAAAATTCCAGTTTGAACTTAAATTCTGATTGTACACTGTGAATGATTGTCTTTAAAATTTTAAAAACAAGTATATTTAGCTCAAATTACGCTTTAAAGCAATCAATCAGGTTTTTGTGTATCAAATTATTTCTGAGCACAGTCTAGAATCAGTTCACGTTAAAATTTTAGTGTGGGAATAAAAATATTTTTTTGAAAAGTGTTAGTTGAATACTATTGAATGTCTATTTTTATGTTTCGAAATTAGAAAAATTTAAATTCTTGTTTCCTCATTATATTCTAAGGAATCATTGAAAGAAATTTTTATTTTTCTCACTTTTGAAACATAAAATTAGAGAGTTGTTATTTTACGAATTTTTATATGAAAATACTGTTTTCGACTCTAAAAAGGAGTTTCAAGTGAGAGAAAGGTGAATTACTATGTTATTTTACCATAGTAAGTAATCAACGAACGTTTTTTTTATAGTCCATCCTATTGACACATCAATTAAAATGATGTACTGAGTTATTTCAAGATTTTTGCTCAATTCTGAAGGTTTCGTTAATTTAAAAAAATTAAAATCTTCGACTATTACAGGGGTAAACAAATTAAATTCAGAGCAGATTGGATTCTAATAATCTAGGCTCTAAAAATTATATATAAACTATTTTCTGAGGATTTTTAGATAATAAATTTAAATTTTATTTTGAAAATTTTACCACGTTTAACCACTCTCAAACTGGACTACAAACTCAGAAAGATGATGAATATTTTCATATCCATCCGAGGAATGGCATGCTTCTTAGCTTGTGAGATAGACTTTTCAACAATATCGTGATTAGAAAAAAAATTGTCGCATCGTTTGAAAAAAGTAACGTTGAGAAGCTCATTTGAATTTCTTAATTTTCAGGTTAATCAGATATTTTTCTCAAAATATTTGACTTGATATCACCAGAATAAGAACAAAATATAGATTTAAAAAATAAAACACAACTAGGACCTCAAAAAAAGACTTAATTCATCCTCAAAAAATAGTAATTTAATGATTGGTATTTTCTTCAAAAAAAAGTAAATTGATATTCAAAAAATCGTAATTCACTTTAATACTCTGTGCTACAAATGTAGTCGTTGAGATACAAAGAATTACAATATCTCTTGAATTAAATTTTCTATCGAGTCAATTGGTCCAAGACAAGAAAATAACCAACAACAAAAAAGGCTTTACAAAAATAAGAACCCTATACAGAAGAAATACTTTTCAAGACTCTTGATGCCTTGAGTAATACTGAAAAAGTAGTCACGATTCAAAGAGATATTTGAAACATGTTGAAAGATCTAACTTGATCCAACAAAAAGAGGAAAATGAAATAATTCTAGATTAAAAAATTTAAATGTCACGTTAATCGAATATTTGCTTAATAATTTCCTTGAAATATATAAAAGTTTGTAAAATAAATTTCACTTACCTGTTCATACCATGCAGCGAATATTGATTCCTAAAATAAACAAATTAATTAAATTGCACTCTCAATTAATTTCAGAATAAATAAATTGTCCTCATTCTAAGCCCTTTTTCATTTAGAAGCTAAATCTCAGAATACAACTCGAATTAAAATCTCTCTCTTGAGACGCGAAAAGAGGTATCTAGACAAATTTTTTTCAAACTCTTGCTAGACTAAGAAAATCAATTTGCGCAATTTGGATATATTAATTAATTTTAAATGTACAATAATTTGAATATTTACCAAGTTTCTTTTTACATTATGAAATACACTTGGATAGAACATTTTCAATAAAAGATTTTTTCTCTAAAGATTCTAAAAGTTGGCGTTGAAATGAATTTAGAAAGAATTGCCTCCTTAAATTGTACTGTTTTAGAGTATATTACTCTAAAAAATAGTTTCAAGTGAAAATAAAGGCGAATTAAGGCTTAAAATGTTATTTTATCATATTGGAAGGTATACTCTATTGAAAATGATTTAGAATAGAAATGAGAGCAACTATGAACTTTCATTTTAGACTGGTTTAAAGCTAGTAAAATTTTCTAAAGTGTTTAATGAATTCAAGATAATTTAGAAAAATGGATTTTTTTTAGAAAAGAGAGATTTTAGTTTTCCATGAATTAATCCCTGGAGAGGCTGAATCAATCCGACATCTTGAATGCTGACAATGTACTATTACATCTTTCATTTTGACTATTACGTTTTCCCCAAAGATCAATCCTATTTCGAAAGTTTACAGAAATTTGAATAAGGCGCGACACTTTTTTCTCTGAATACGCACTCAAACTTTGGCAAGGTATTATCAAGACAAAAATCTATCTACTGAAAGTTAAATATAGTTACAATCAAGGCATATTTTAGCAATTTTATTCACAGTAGGATTGATCGTTTCATAATTTCATTACGGATTTCTCGTACAAAATTGTCTGTGTAATTCTATGGGCCATGCTATTACAAAAATATTGAAAATGGCGAAACAGTCTGTCTTACACTCAACACACTTTATATTACTATTTTTTTTATGAATGTATTTATAAAGAGAAAGAACCAATTGTATGTTTCAAAGAGGAATCTGCAAATACCGGTATTTATGCCTATCAGGCGTCATCAGTACAGCTATCCCCATCTCCCAACAACTTGGGAGACGTTTGGGTACAGTAGATTAACCACTATAAACCAACTCTTTGAAATTTTCCAAATGGCCCTCACTCATCATTCATCGAAATTTTAGTCGATAATATTTTGGATCTTAT
>JJOG01005249.1:0-19782 GCA_000715275.1 Gyrodactylus salaris
AATATCTTCTTCCTCAGACGCATTTTCACTTTCACTCTCTGAATAATCATCATTTGAGCTCTCAGCATAATTCACATCATTGTGAGGACGCATCATGTTATTATGAACGAGGTTCGAAAGTTTAGAGAATATATATATACACTAGGGGAAAATCTGTTATAAAATAATATGGAGTCGGATCTGACACCATATGTCATAGTTGCTAGAAAATATGCGACAGCTATTTATAAATAGTGTGAATAAAATTGGTAGATGAAATAAGTATGAAATCATTGAATTTTTAATGAGGATAGAATAATCGAAAACTAGAAGTTGTTATCGTTTATATTTTCGGAAAAAAATATTAGAAAATATGGGCTGGTGTCGGATCCGACACCATTTGTCGGGCGAGGGTTAAAGCCTAATTTAAAAAAAAATCATTACATTCGGTCGTCCTAGAAATCTGTATTCAGAAGGATCAAATTTCAATCTGTGATTTCATCCAAAATTTGATCAAGGAAAAATATACATGACTTATTGAAGTTTAAGAAACTGAAAAAGTACAAATTTCGTCAGATTTGAGAGACATAATAGAAAGATGATTCCTTATAGCTTATGCCAATATTAGTATTTATTTGTATTTAATTTTCAGATTATTTACAATTCATGCCTGATTTTTTTCATTTAATTTAAATTTGTTCTTATTATTCAAAATCCAAGTCTAAGCTTAGATATTCTAAAAATTATTTAGTTTACATGTGAAGAGATGCATTCTCCGGGACGAGTTAGGTAATGCTAACCCACCATGAGAACCCCGAACAGAGTTAGACTCGGCATTGAAACTCAATTTCCAAGAAAGAAAGGACTGAGTGTGAAAATTCCTTCGTGGAATGGTTTGAAGATAAATTCATTCATATATTTTTTCATTGTAAAGATTATTTCGAAATGACAAAAGGTAGCCAAGATAAAAATCATGTATATTACCAAGAGTTTCTGCAATATTACAGAACTAATAAATTATACAAATTGAACAAGGACATGCTCAGAGTGTTGAGCCTCAACATGCCAGAAGATCCGATTGATTATCTTATCGAATACCTCAAGGATTACAATAAAATGAGTGAGAAGTGTTTATTTGATCTTGAGAATCTCTAAAGCTGATCATTGGCAAGAGTCAGATCAACGGTATACCTCTTAGTGAAGCCTTTCATCACTCGGATGATTACGAATGCCGTATTGTTGACCCCGTCATCGGTCTGAGTATGGTACGTTTGCACGTTGTTTAAAATACACATAAATATTTTCTTGAAGTACTCAAAAATTCGAAGTCTTAAAGAGCTCATCTGATGGTCAGGATTTTGTCAAGTTGGTCTTCCTCAAGAACTTGAATTTGAAGCGAAATTTTTCCTTGGAATATCCACTAAACCTTTTCCAGCGTATTCTTTAGACAAAAATCTATCTACTGAGAGTTGAATGGTAGAAAATATTTCTGATTCTAAAAAATAATGAACCTTTTGTGAATCTCAAATTCATTTATATTTTAGCAATTTACACATTTCAAAGACATAGATGGATTTTTCTATCGATATTTTAAAATTACTGTATTCTAAATTTTCAGCTGTATATCGATATCCGAGGAAAAAGATATCACGCTAAATTTAAATTTTCCAAAAAGGATATATCCTTTGCTAGAATGAAAAATCTGAGAAATTTTTCCACCAATTTTGTGAATTCTAGCGTAAAATCATAATAAATTTTGTAAAAAATATCTCTTATTACAAGGGCTTATTTATAAAATAAAGTTATACGCGCTAAATAAATGTTCTTTGAAAATAATTTTTTGAATCATTTCTCAAGTAAGCTATTTTTAAGAGGTAATCCTGTTCAATAGAATTATACAAAATTTTGTTGATCTGGTCAACAATTCGTTGTGAAATTATTATAGGGTTCATCTGACTGCTTTTTGAAAAAAAAATATCCAGATCATACAGTTTCGAGAAGTATAGAGGATGCTGAATACGAATTTTTCTTCAAATAACCCCTATTATCTTTTAGATAAGCACTACTCATAAGTATAAAACCACTTGTATTTTAGATATCGTATTCAACATCTTCTATATTTCACAAAACTGCAAGATCTGGATAAACTTTAATCATAAAGCAGTGGCCTAATTTACTCTCTTTATTGTATCAATTCTGCTTAAGAGGATTGCAAAAATTTGAACGATTATCAACTCAAAACATGTTGGACCAAAATTTGAAAGAATTTTTGAAAAAAATCAAAAAAATATTTTTGAGTATTAGCAAACAAAGTTTGACACAAATTTTCCTTAATACTGAAAGTACAATTTTATTAGGAGAAACTTAAAAGTGAATTGAGAGAACTTGAGCCAAAGAAAGACCTGCTAGTCTTCAACTTCCCTAATGAAATAAGCGAAGTGAACGCTCTAATAAGACACGGCCTAATGCCAGAGACGATCGTGTATGTTAAAGATAAAAATCGATTCACCAATGACTCATGTCAGCATGTCAGTGAGAAGAAGACACAAATCGAACATCTTCTCTGCGACCGCATAGTCTACACGTGTGAAAAAGATACAATTGAAGCAATGAAGTCTGCTTTGTTGTCTATTCTATGTCCGGAGAAGCGAAGATTTCGTGAGAACCTAATACTTCTCGGGGATCGTGATTCATACACAAGTCGTGTCATAGATGACTTGTGTGAGAGATTCAACCTCGAGGAAGTTAATGTAAAAGACATTTTCGATTGTAGCCAGTTCCCTAGAAGGGTCTGGATCGATGACCCGGGTAGTATAGAAAAGGAAAAGTTTAGTGACTATTTCAACCAACTTTTATTGAGTGAAATGGATCGATTGAAAGAGTATAACAAGAGCTATATTTTAACCAACTTTCCAATCAGTTTAAAACTCTTAAAGTTCATCCGACATGCAGCCAATGTGGTCTTTTATATGAAGGACGCTGGTAGTTCTGAGTTTTGGGCGACGGTTTTCAATGACTTGGAGGTTTCTACATTTGAGGATGTTAAGGAATTTTATTCGGATCGTGAGTGCCATTTGATCGAGAAAGAGGATTGCTATGAATATATTTTCAATGTGATTAATCGCTTGCTGTGAGAGAAATAGATACTTTTTGATGAAAATTTGTTTTAACTTAAAATGAGGTCTTTATTTAGGAAATCTTTAGTGGCTAGAAATCTACACGTGGAATATGCAATTAGCGTACTGCGCATGTTATGCGTTTAATTTTGGTTAGGATCAAGGCAAAAGAATCTCAAAAAATTCAAATAAAAGGCAATAAATCATTTTGTAAATAAAAATAGCTCTTAATAGAGAAATATGTATATTTAATACTGTATTTAAAAACATGCATTTTGATTGAGAAATACATGTCTAGTACCAGTGTGATACACACTAGCGCACACAAGAATTTTGAATAATTTTCTTCATTCGTTTTGTAAAATTAGATTTAAAAATTTCATAAACCTTTAATAGAGATATGAAAGGTTCTAGAAAAGTGCTAATTCTTTTGATCGAAAGATTGAAAAATAATTTTTTCAATAATAGCTTGAAAGAATTAAATTTAGAGTTAATCTAAGGCGGGTTGGAATGCACAAATCTGATAGTTGAGTAAAACATCATTTTGAAACTTTTAACCCTGCAAGCCTAGATTCTAGGACTATCAAATTTTTGAGAATTTTTTAAAGATTTCACGAGAAATAGATTTTGATTATTTGAAATTTTTAATTATAATTTAATGAATAATTATTCAGTGGAAACTATCTTTTTAATCAGTAAAATCTCTCTCACATCTAATTAGGCCCTCAACACCCAATAATCCACCTGCGCATCATCACGATAATTAAGACTTTTAAGAAATTCTTTCTCCCACAGTTAGATTCTAAACATAGAATATCGACTTGCAAAATTTTTGTGATTCATAGTTTAGGAGCAATCAAATATTGGCACGAGATAAATAAAAAAATTAAAAACTCAGATCTATCTCAGTTCAGAATTTGATTATTTTTCTTCTAAATAAAGCTCTTGAAATTTTGGATCAAATTGATTGAGGATTGAAATTTTTGTTTAAATGGAAACAATGATAATAATGAATTATAATTTCAACTTGATGTAAGAAACTTCCTTAGAAAAAGGCTTGGAATTATCTTGATAGTAACAAGACACACATAAGAACTAATCATGACGAAAAGAAAATCTGCGTTTGTTGAAGGATTAAATTAACAGAAATAATAGCAGTCTATATATTGGTTAGAATACAGGTAAAGCACCCAAAAGGTTCGGTAACTTGATTAAATTTCTCTCATTGGCTCGTTAATTAAAAAAAACTAAAACAGCCAATGAGAATCGTTCAAAATTTATTTTATATCAAACCCTCCAAGAAACGCAAGAATGAAATTTAATCAAGTTACCGAACCTTTTGGATGTTTTACCTATATATCATTTTCACAGTCTATAAAACCTCAACTGGTTATATTTTTCCTTAGTTGATGAAAGAGTTATTTAGGTGCAGATTTGATCTTTTTGACTGTCACATGAATTTTTATCAAGAATCTTATGAAACAAAGCTACGCAGGGTTGATTAAAGACCAGATTTGATTGTATAAGAAAGATATATTCCCATTTTGTTACAACTTTTTCGAGGATAAAGAGATGTTTTCAAAAGATCTTGGCATCAATTTGATAATAATCCGGATCAAAAGTGTGAAGTCTAAAGTAGCCGTCTTCACCACCACTGGCGAAGCCCTTGCCGTCGGGACTAAATTGCAGGGAATTGACTGGACCGAAATGGCCCTTGATTTGGCCAAACTCTTCGGAGTAAATCATGTGGTAAAGACGAGAGTCGAATTTACCACTGCTCTTACTCAAGGTTACATCTTCGGCCTCTTGACCACCAGCGAGAATGACCTGTTAAAGATATACAAGGGATCAAGAGCAATTCTTTGATTTTTAACATGTTTTCTTTCTGCTTGACCCCACAGAATTAGAAACCAAGATTTCTTGTTATACACCAAACTCTACATTGGAGTAGTTCACTAAGCGTTTTCGTTTATTTCAGTAAAAATTGTGATACGAATTATTGGGAAAATGTCGAATCCCAGAAAATCCCTAATTTTGTATCCTTGAAGAAACGTCTCATGTTAATCTTGTTAGCTTCCTTGATTATGATTAGAAAATTAATTGGCGTGTGTGGGAACATTTCTAGGAAAATGCGCTTATCACAAAGACGAATTAAAAAACGCAATTGCCCTCTGAACGACCTAA
This sequence comes from Gyrodactylus salaris, assembly GCA_000715275.1. Taxonomy (NCBI): domain Eukaryota; kingdom Metazoa; phylum Platyhelminthes; class Monogenea; order Gyrodactylidea; family Gyrodactylidae; genus Gyrodactylus; species Gyrodactylus salaris. The sequence goes on from JJOG01005249.1 coordinate 5,280, forward strand.
TACAATTTCTTTGTGGTTAGTAGGGCCTCACATTGTCCTAAATGTATTTTTTATGCCATGACCTTGGAGTCAAAAATTAAAAATCATAGGAATCCTATCCATAGTAGGAAGGAAAGGAGTGATGAGTCATCCTCTTTTAAACACATTTTTCTTAAAATTGAATTTGAACATTATTGTTACATCTCACTAGAAGGCTCATAACACCGAAAATAGAATGATTCGAAAATTCGAACTACAAGCAAAAAACTAAGGAAATGTTAGGATTGACATCACTTTCTCACCTCAATAATATTAGGTTTCGAAATTGTTCAATTTGTTTTTCTTTCGTAGATTGCTCATCGAATTATATGAAAGTCTTGCACCTGGTAACTTAGATTTCGAAAAGATTTGAGGTTTAATATTTTTCATAACTTTTAAAGGAGAATTTTTTTTGAAGAATGTTCAAGACAAAAATGTTGGGCCTAGGAGGGTTAAGAAAAAAACCTTTCAAGAATAAAATGGAAATTCATCCCAATAATTTTCGGCTATTTTATGAGCACTCGAAAAAACTGCAAGAAATCAAATTGATTTAATCAATATATACAGCAAAGTTATTCAGGCCAAAAACTCTAGTAAATTGTTTTGGAAAGACGACCTTGAAAGGTATTAATAGTAGATTTACTCTTTAGAAAATGTCGAAAATAAAAAGCTAGATGACGGGAGAAATAATCTAAATTCCAAATTTTCTACTCAACCCAATATTCTCAATAATATGCTCTTTCAAGATAAACATAGTAGAGAAAATAGAATATCAGAATATGCTTTAGTCATCATGATTTCACTAACCAAGTAACTCAAAAATATTTTTTTGTAATTGTATTCACTTGAGAAAACGTGTGACGTCTTGAGACAGAAACATACATTTCTACATTTGCTTGATTTATTAAATTGCTAAGAATTTGTCTATTTTGATGACGATAATGAGTAGGGAATCAAAAGTAATACTTTGATAATTATCAATGCATAGGCTTCGTATAACTACATCATAGTTAAGATATGTTATATTTTAAGGCGTTTTAAAAACACAAGTTTGAAAATAATACTTCAATGATACTTGATCATATTAATTCACTTTGATACTCTGTTTTTTTTCAATATTCTTATACAGTCAGCATTTAGAGACAGAACGAATAGCTTGTTGATTTTCTACTCTTGAATTGAATTTTTTCTATTCAACCAAAACTATTGGCCAACTATGAGTTTGTTGATCAAATCATTTTAGGAAAATAATCAAAGTGACATAAATCAAGATAAGTCCCTTCCATGACAGAAATAAGACATTATAAAATTGGCTAATCCGACCTTAGCGCAAAATATCGAGATTTTATTAAAACTGCAAAACACATCAAGAGGCTCTAGACTCACATGTGGCTGGTTAGGTGAAATCGAGCCAGAATTAATCGGTCTCTCACTATTGTAAGTAGTAAACTCGGTCAGCTCCAACGAGTCAATAAGCTTAGCTGTGCAATCCTTGGAAGTAGTAATGAACATGGTTTGATCTTCATGCATTTGAATGTCAGTAATAAGATGGCTATGAGGCTTTGTATCAATTAGTAACTTGCCAGTCCTAGCGTCAATCATATTAAGCGATCCAGATGCATAGCCGCAAATTACCGTTTGATCCAGAGGGCCCCAAATGGCCGCGGTAATGCTATCTTTAGCATCTTTTTGATATTCAAGAATGGCCTCTTTGCCTTGAATTTGGGTTGGAACGCGCACATCAACAATCTTCAGCGTTGATATCTTACCCATTGAAGTGTGCGTAGTGAAGAAGACGAGGTTGGCGCATTGAGAGATGCCACAGCTACGTACCATGTTGTCTCCTTCGATTTGACAGATCTCTTTACCGTTGTAACTGTCCCAGAGGATGCATGTTGAATCAGCAGAAGCAGTCAAGAATTTCCTGGAGTCGTTGGAAATGTCAATGTCCCAGATGGTACCGGAATGGCCCTTGGCAAACTGCGTCTCTCCAAAGCAACCAAGTAATTCACCCGTTTTAGTGAACCAAACATTTGCTGTACGATTCTTTGCGGCAGAAAAGAGGAGGTCTCCATCCTTATTGTACTTGATCTTTGTTATAGGACGCTCATGTCCGTGGATAGCTATAGGACGCTAAGAGAATTAGAAAAACAAGCTTACCATTTATGTTCTTTGAATTATTAATGCAAATGAAGAACTTACAAAGCTATAAATTTGAAAAATTGTTTGTTTATAAATACATTATCTGCACAAATTTAAGTTTAATCGAGTCCTTTATGCTAGATTAGGAATCCTCAACGAATTCAGACCATAACGATGCCAAATTTTCAAAAATCAAGTTAAATGGCTAAAATTGTCCCCAATTCACTCCTCAATCATGTTTTATTATGCTATTTTATGACCTTATCAATGAGTGGAACGATTAATGTCATGACGGATAAGGGAGAAATACAAGGTTTCACACAAAAAGTCAACGGAAAGACTGTTTATACATTCCTCGGGGTGCCCTATGCCAAGCCGCCAGTTAATGATTTACGGTTTAGTGATACAGTGAATCATGATCGCTGGAATGGTATTAAATTCACGAAAAAGATGCCAAATGCTTGTTATCAGCCTCGAAATGATTCTAGTGAGTTCAAAAATCTTTTTGTCTTTTTCTTGCATTAAAAATTAACAGGGATTACCTCAAGGATCTGTTTCGTTTTTCTAATATGGTTATTTTCGAAATAAAACATTCTTTCTTTATCTGGATCAATCATTTTCCATCTATCTATTCCCACGAGAAGGTTCATTAAATAGGAAGCGAAGCTTTATGCTACTTAAAATTACATTCGTCAAAAGCTTAACAAAGTTATATATATTTTTCTGATGTCTATTTCTTAAAAGAAAATCAAAACTATTTCCAATTTTCACCTTACCAGCTTCAAATTCTTATATTTACCAGATTTAAACCTTATCTATATACTCCCTCATGACTAGGGACTAATAAAAGTATGCAAAGTAATATTTTTCCCGTATGCGCATCATATTTAATCAAAACTTCATATTATTGTTATATAATGTCATATAGGACAAGACTTGGGGAAGAATCCTCTACGCCACCTCTCCTCGCAAAGTCTTGCATTTCATATTTTGCTATACTCTGGTAATTATTAATTACATTTCATCTAGCACTTGTATTCGCAAAACACAAACTAAGAATTCTTAGAATACATTGCCATTGTAATTAAAATTGTCCATTAAAATTATACATCATATTTTATAGACAGATTTGTAGTGAATTTATATAAGAGCTCATTCGATAATGTACTTTTATAGTCTTTATTTCGTCAATTTTGTGTTCCTCAACGATCAATCCTAAGATCAATCAAGAAATGAAGGTGTTACTCACAAATGCATCATCAGATGAGCTATTTCATAATTTGACAAAAAAAATCTAAGTAAAAAATATTTTTAAAAATGAATTTAAACTGCTTAAAACTCCATAGATTTCTTTTCTCAATAGATTAATCTACCTATAATATTAATATTATATAATCCCAAATGTTGGCATTGTTAAAACTAAAACCACTAGTTTTAAGGGTGTATGACCTGATCAAATAACTTGACTAATATATTTAAGCATTAGAAAGAAACTGTTATAATTCTAATGCAGAGTAGTTCTACACAGATCTGTATATCAATTCTTTACTTTTTTTATTGATCATTTTCCTCTGCATCCATCAGATCTTAATACCCTTGATAATCTTGTTTTTCTACTCTCCATTCTATTCTTCGTTCGCTTTAATGACCTGTCTATAACACAATCCTCAAAAGATCTAGAAGAAAATATTCTTCTCACTCTTTACTCCAAGCACACCCTCCCCTCATATTGCCCTCACCCACCCTTTGATTATCTCATTTCTCCTTCCTTGTGTGTGTAGCTTGAGAAAATTTCTATCTTGTCCATACTGCAATGAGGCATTGTATGGGGAAATGACTGGAAAACCTCGATCTGGAAGAATGGGAAAATGAACGAATGCATATTGGGCAATATCCACTGGACATAAGGAGAATGGGGGTGTGCGAGGAACTTTTTTGTTTGAATTAAGAATCAAACAAGAAAAATTCATCTCTATCTCCTCTTATTTTGATGAGATGTTTCTTCACACGTTAACTCTTTTGGATTTCATTTAAGTTTTTTTCACACATAAGATATTCAAGATTTGAGGAGCAATTAAATCTTTGTCATAATACAAAAAAGACTGCAACGATTTGCTCTACAATTAGTTACAGATTGTTTAACCCTTTCCAGACCGTGAGAGAACAGCAATCTTTAAATTTATTTGCTAATTTTGTATTTAAAACTTTTAATTTACACATTTTTCTGAAAATGCTCCCTCGTACGATTAAATCCTTGGTAGCATAAGAAGTATGAACTAGTAACTTTTCAATTATCATCAGAATTTATAAAAATAAGCAGTCAAGATCAAAAATGTGAATAAATGCTTTAATTTTGATGAATTATTAAATTTTTAATCAAATTTCTAACAACACCACAAAGACCATTGTAGTGAGTCATTTTACGTGATGAGAATATTTATATCAGCAAAAGGCTTTCTAACAGGCTTTAGAATCTTTTAAGAAAATGTCTATCTAGCCTGAAAATGAGAAATCAACTATACAAGCCTTTTTTTTCCTACACTAAATATATTAGTTTATGCTTAAATATTCTTTCTTTAAAAATATTCTTTAAAATAGAAATTTTATTTAAATTTCATCGTCAGAATTATTATTAAGGATTTCATATTTCTTGATATTTTTGTCGGCGACATTGTTAATGAAACAATGAAGTGACCAGTTTGTTCTCATTCTAAGATATTTATAGCATCAGCCAATGAGTTAAAGTCCCTCAGCTTAAAAATGTATCCATGATGGCGTGTAGAATCAAAATTGAGTATGAACATTTTAATCTCTTAATTTGTTGAATTAATGTGGAAAGAAACAACTCTGAGTGAAATTTCTGATTAGATTATGTTCGAAAAATATTATTTTTTGACAAAATCCTATGGATTATTATTTTTTCTTCAAAATATGCTAAAATATGCTCGTGGAAATTGTAAAGGGAATAGTTTGGAGAAAAACTGATCACAGATATGTGTTCATAATGAAAAACTGTTTTACCAGTAAAAATATGCTAAATATGCTTTTTAGTTGCCCTACTGATCATTTCGAATTTAAAGCAAAAATTGTCATTGGCCTTTTTGTTCTCCAAATCCCAATACTCGGCAGTTGTACTCAAATTCTAAGGAGTTTTTTTTTGGATTTTTACGACCAGCTTGATAGAAGAAATAAAATATTTTGTTGCCCTAATGATGAAGAAAATAAGTTTTTGATGATTCTTCTTTAAATTGATAGACGAATTCAACTTTTACTACACACAAATGTGGCTACCCACCAATGTTATGCTCAGCGAGGATTGTCTCTATCTAAATATCTGGACAGTCAGAAAGAAGCAGAAGGGTTTAAAATTGGATCTGTTGGGTGGAGAAGAGGAGAAAAATTTGCCCGTTATGGTCTGGATTCATGGAGGTGGATTCACTCGGGGATCCATTTCTCCTGAGGTTCTCAACGGTGCTTATCTATCTGGTTATGTGAGTCTTCGATCCTTGCTAGAGTTACCATCTCATAAGTGAGATGCATTTGCATTTCCATGTAGACTAAACACATATTTTGTGCATATTTTGGTGATTTGAAAATATGCTGTGTAAGTATAACTTATCGACCAATGAGATTGCTTCAATTAGACATAGGCTGACCTTTACAATTTACAAATCATGAACAAAAATTTGTATGTGACTGTCGCTTTTGTAAACCAATGAGGATTCTTTGTTTAGAATCTTTGTTAACTTCAGTCATTTCATCATGGCAAAGTACGTTAAAGAGTACCTAAGGGAATTTAAGCTCATCTATAGATCTTTGCATTGCCGTTTTTGGTATATAACTGCGCCAATCAAGTGAGAGCTGAATTTAAGGAAGTGAATTCCGTCTATAAAAGCATTGACAGTCAAGAACAGAGAACATTCAGAATTATTTTCAACAATTGGTAAACATCCTCAACATATACTGTACTAACTCGATGGGTTGGCTTGAGGCAGTCAAATACTATTGCGTGCATTTGCAATGTATCAGAAGAGTTTCGGATATAAAAGACGGTGGAATAATTGTCAAGAATACTAAAAGTGCTGTTATATACTCGAATCTAGATCTTTTTCTAATCATCAAAAGTTTCGAGACAAGCAATGCAAGGCTAAGAAAATGTTATCAAACTCTCCTCGATTCGGAATTTGAATCAGACACTGTAGGGTTAAAATCTATATCAAAAAAAGAATCGAAGACAATGACATTGAAGCAATTATAGAGAGAAAAGAGGGACCAGCTAACTTCTGCTTGTGTAGGAAGAAGTTTTTCTATGATGAGAAGTTACCTGAGTGACGAAAAGTCCTTTAACCGGAAAACATAAAACATCATCTTTTTCTGAACCAGAATAATTTTTAAAGCTGGTTAGACAATAATTAAGAGTAAATATTTTTATGCATATTTAGAAAATATAATCGCATAATTTTAGACAGCTCCCAAAACTGCATGATCTAGAGATACATTTTTTCCAAAAGTGCTGATCTAGTGTGGGTGTATGTTTTTTGCTTTGAAATCATTAGCAATTACAATAGAGAACTGACTGAAAAAGCCGTTGAAGAAGTTTCTTGCAAAGCTCCTTAATCGTTTGGAATGTCTTCAAAAATTGTTCAGCTAAATTTTGGGTAAAATCCTCTAAGAATTGTACAGAAGATTTCTTGTCGTAGAACAGCTCCAAAAGCTCTTCAGAAATGTTCTCTTGCACTTCCCAAGAGCCGTCAACTTCAAATGTTTCAACGGCTTTTTCAGTCAGTTCTCTATTGTAATTGCTAATGATTTCTTGCATTTTCGTTACCAGTTTCTAAATTTAAATTATTTAAATTACTTGTCATGCTACTATAGGCACCCCTTTTTATAAAATAATTTTGAAAATTAATTGCATGTTTCTTAGTTGTACTTATCGGTTAAAATCGAGCCAGTATTTGGAAAGCCCGAATAAAGATTATTAGGGTTTTAGGTTTTTTAATGCAGACTATTTCATGAATTTAATTGTAGACAAAAATTATTGACAATCTTTCTATTGAGTCAAACTATTTCTAACAATAGTTCTCACCGTGTTTTTCAAAAATTGGTAATAAGTATCATGCTACGGTAATATCCTTATAGGGGCTAAAACACTCATCAAACAGCTTTCTCCAGTTTACATTGAGAAGAAACTATAAAATCTTCAATCGTCTGCCCAAATTAAATATACTTTTCGTTTTAAAAAGTTCGCTAATAGAGTTTTATTTTCCAGAACGATGTAGTTGTCGTCACAATTCAATATCGTCTAGGAATATTCGGCCAACTTAGTACCAGTGTCAATGGCAATCAAGGCTTCAAAGATCAAATTACAGCAATAAGATGGGTCAAGAGAAACATTGAAGAATTTGGCGGATCAAAAGATAGGTTAGACTTACATTTTGAAGTTTACACAACTTTTCATTGAAGCGTTCACAAGTCTCACGAGCATCTTCTCTTCTGTACAAATCATTTATTCACAGCTCTGTAGATAAGCACTGCTCAATGAGCAGTACTTGTTGAGGGTAGAAAATAATTTGTACTTTTTGCTACTAATCAAGTTATAGAGATCAATACTTGACTTTCTTACATACAATTTGTATCAGGAATATATATTTTCTCACCCAGAATGATTGGAAATATCCAGAAGGATTCAAAAGGGATGTTAATGTTTTAGCATGTAAATTGAGTTGTCTATCTCATCCTTTGTAGCTCTTTTCTTCAATATCTTAACGCCTATAAAATATTTTATTCAGCAAAATTTATGAATCATAAAAGAATTAGTTGTAATTTTAATTTATCTGATAATTTTAGAATAACTTTATTTGGAAACGACGCCGGCGCTTCTAGTATTCTTTTAATGAGTCAAAAGCACAATGATACTGACCTATTCCAACAAGTCATCATTCAAAGTCCAACTTTAGCCTTTTGCAAGAATTCTATATCCGTGAGTACTCTTTCATGTATATCATTTAATAAAAGGTATTCACGTAATCAATTTGTTACGCCAGTAAATCAAGACTTTATTAAGAAATCCCCACAAAGATATTCTTGAACTGAACATGAAAGAATAGTTCTATATTATGAAGTTCAAACCCATACTGTGCAAGAAATAGAGTAACATACTCATAGCCTTCAATGGCCAAGATGTACACTCTCAGGCTTGCTTTATGCATTTTCTTTGCATCAAGTGTCATGAATTTTCACTTGTATTGTTTTTTTCTTCATTAAAATTATCTTCGAATAAATCTGCATTCGGTACGTATTGCAAGCCGCCGTTTGTGCCTATTTATTTACATCTGGTTTTAGCTCCCTGATGTAATGAGACTCGGACTTTTCCAAGGTTTTTAACAGGACACCCTTTGATTGCATTGTTGAGACACAGTACAGAATTTTGAAATTATTGACCTCCCCTGAAAGACTCTCTTTTTAATGTGTTCTTACACTGCAGTAAGAACTCCCTTTCCACCCGGTCTTAGGCGCTCCTTGAGCTAGTTACTTAAAGGAATAAAACCTAATGGCTTACGTTACGAAATAATGTTAACGAACGATAAATTTCGAAATTCTTCTGCAATATCAACCAACTTATTTCGTTAATCAGTAACATGTTTCCCCGATTATCACTTTTCCTTCTCAGCCAGAGGAGATATATTTTCGGAGAAAGATTTTGAAATTTTTAATAAAATCTCTCTCTGATTTTGAATTCTTTATTGTTAAATGACATGTATTATTTCACTCAGCTGAGCAGTCTCACGAGTAGCCTTGGATGTCCAAAGTATTCAGCTGTCACTAACAACGGCTACCTTCAATGTTTGAGAAGTATTGATCCTGAGAGTTTGGTGTTCTCTGAGAAACAAGCCACTCTCTTCCATGTAAATAACAAACGCTATGAGAGGAATGCATTCGCATCGAGCAGTCAATTCTACAATGTATGTCCATTTTAAGAATTCTTTTTTAAATTATTTTATATCGGCTTTAAAGCTGAGCGTTTTATAAATGTTAGCCTTTTTCAAAATCTTATTTATGGCTTAGAATAGGCTATTAAGAGCTGAGTGATTTGAGAAATAACTCAAATAAATCTCAGTCAAATGAAAAGAATACCGCAAATATTTCTTATAAAAAGGGCTTTCAATATTCATCTTTCAATACCCCGGTGTTGATCCTGAGCAAAATACATCAAATAACATCATTTTGGAGAAGAGTTTGTAGGCTCTCTGATTATATATTATTTTTTAGGTTATTCAGTCAGCTTTTTGAAAAAAGATATTAGCCGTCGAATTCTGAAAAATTCTTAAAACACCACATGTCACAAGCTAATTTTTATCGAATTTTATCAGATAAGAGATTGAAAAGGCTTGAGGACAAATTGACAGAGGATTGTAGCCAAAATTTGTTAACTTTGTGCCTTGAAATTGCTAAGGAATATTTTATGCTGAATCACAAAAAATACACTAAAATATGCTGTATTCATTATACACTCTTATATACTTTTAGTAAATAGAAACCATACAGATTCATATTCTGAAGATAACAATATGAATATATATCAAAAATATGCTCTGGTTTCTCTGGTTATTCGTAATCAATTTTGCTCTTACTATCTTGATTTAGGAAAAGAAAATCAACTCTCTAACTAGAAAATATTCAATCTAATAACTTCCCTTTTTTGGCCAACTTTTGACTTGTTTCAATTAATAATAGTAATTTTCGAAGATTTCTGTGGCTTTTTCTTCTTTCATTATCTTATATTTGTTTAATCGTATCAAATAAGCCCTTAAACAAAAACCAATACCGAAGAATGAAATAGGCAATCCATTTATTTAGATTTCTCAACTATACAAATCTTAATTTTCTTTGAAGAAGACTTGTAGAGTTAAAAAACACTTCTAAATTTAGCATCGCAACGATGTTGGCGAGCGACTGTTGACCATATTCAATCCAGTTATTGAGAACACCTCCGTAGCCAATAAAGTTCGTATCATGTTCGGCTATACAAAGGATGAAGGATCTCTGGAGATTGTTAATCGATTACCAGAATTCTTCAAGGACAAAGCAGGAGCACCAACAGTGCACAAGATTGGTTTATCTCAACGCGATGTCTACGACTTGCTCAAAGGATTCCTCTTGCCTAGCTCCCTCATAAAGGATGTCGCATTACAATATATTGCTCTGGAGTATGATGTGAGATAATTAATTTTTACAATGAAACCTCCACCCCCTTCCTCATCTCAACTTTTACCGTCTTTTTGCATTATTAGAAAGAAGTTTGCAGGAAAAATCTCACATTTTTCAAGGTTGTAATTAGTGGGTATAATTATGCATTAAGATAGATGAAATATCGCTTGTATAGAAATAGTTTTGACACAGTGTAGTTTGAGTTAGTGTATAAAAGTTTGAGTTTTTCAGTAATTAATTACTCTTATAAGCATCCACTATCGGAGCTTAATATAATATAAGACATTCATGACAAACAGTCTTTATGATTCAAAAGAAATTATTTTTCAATGTTTCTTTTCTCTTCTAATTTTTCCTTCTTCTAAAAATATACAGAAATTGATTCATATAACTTACATGTGTTTGTTAGTAGTTCTTCTTAGGGAAATCTTTGAATTTAGTTTCATTGCCAGTTCTCCCTTTCGGGTTCACGTGAGGGGTTATAATGGGGAAGAAGGGTTTGCAACTATTCACAAAGCTAACTCATTTCCAGGAGGGAGGATACCGAAATCGAGCCCATGCCATATGAGAAATCATATTTATCATAATAAATCATATGCCATCCCTCCATGATCGAATCCTTCAGCCAAAATAGCCAACTGTGTCTAAAGAAAGAAGCCATATTTGCATCTGTAGACACACTAAGAGTCACAAAGCCTTATAATTAAAAATGAGTATTATCAAAAAACAAATGGCTCTCCATCCAACTTCAATAAACATTTTTTTCATGCCATCAAATATTCGTGAGGCTAAGCCATGTCGCAACACTGGTCAACTAGGCTGATATCATCATCACCTTGATATGGGTTGAAAATCCTAGAGAATCGCCATTTTGTGTGCAACATGTTATTTTTTCTTGAACATGATACCAACCTAGTCCACACATCTCTCTTTGGCCCGATCATTTCAAATTCCGACGTATTTGCTCATATTAAAATGAAAAATAAATCTTCCATGCTTTTCATTGGGTTGTGGTGTCTTTATTTGCTAATAAGGTAGCGCACACACTCATAGACTCTAGCGTACTGTGTGAATCGGGGACCATGATTCATGTCATACAAGAATTGTACTTCAATTTGATTGGTTCCTTATTTAAAAAAACATCCGGTAGCCCTACTTATAATGAATTTGATGAATCGGTGGAGGATGAAGAACTCGATTTAGTCGGACAAGTAAATTGAAATAAGAGACACAAGATAACATCCAAAAATAGATATAAAATTTGAAAAGAAACCTTCTTCAAACAAACTACACCGCCCTTGATAACTTCTACTTATTCTTCCCTCAAAATAGGATTGAAAAACTTTTCTTCGAAACAAACATATGCGTCACTTAGAACCTTCGAAAACACGCAGGAATCTTGGAAACCTCATAAACATGGGATACCTTTCATTTCCCCTATTAGATATGTATTGGAAAGCTAATTCAACAGTCGAATCGATTGCGGATCTCATGTCTCGAAATAGATTTCGCTCTTGGCTTCAGAATACTAATTCTGCACTGAAAAAAATTATAGAATTCTCTGAGATTTTCAAATTGAATTTCTAGAAAATAGATGATAACCTCCAGTTTCACTCTATTAACGAGAAAATGATTGGTTTCGAAAGTCATTCAAGAATTCTCCAATACTTGCCCCAAGAGCTATCTAAATGGGGAATGTATGTATTTTCAAGAACGGATGCTTTCATACACAATTTCTACATCAATGAGGGAAAGCAGAAGCTGGATAGCTTTAAATTAATAATCTCCTTAGATGTATCGACATATACTAATGGATATTGAATTCTCCCATTATAAATGCTTGGATTATTTATAAAAGAAATATTCTAGAAGATGGGAGAATATTTGTTCTTCCAAAAAAGGGTTTCATTGTAGAAGAGGCAACCTTGCCAAAAAGGTCTTCTAGGTTCATTTAAAGCAGGCATCTTGAATCTTTCAGTTAGATGGATTTCGGAAGAAAGTCACATAACGATGAGTAGAGCTGCAAAGCGACCAACTTGAGAAATCTTGGTAGCCCTTCTAAAAATCTTAAACGCAAACTTTAATTAACTTTCAGCTACTAGAAGGAAGTCCAGAAGAGATTTTCGAGAAGCTGAATCATCTTATCGGTGATTTACACGTGAAATGCAACATCAATGGATTAGCAAAGGCTGAAAAAGGAGGTTTGCAAGTGAGATGATTTTTTTAGTTCCAAGGCTCTTAATAATCAGTCATTTTAGTTTCTTCAAAAGAAGCTCAAAGCTTAGTATTGGAATTGTTTTCGATAAACATTTTTTCGCAAAGAAATTTATTGCGTGAAAATAAGATGAATTGCTGAATAATACGAAAGAAATTGGTTAATCCGGCTTCTATTTATTGGGGATTTTTTGTAGACTAAAGATTGATCGAAATTTGAAGATTTTCATAAATATTTGAATTGTAATGGAATTTTTGATGAGTTTGTTGGATTATCCACAATTTCTGAATTGGTTCTTGAGTTAAAACTGGTGCCCTTCAGATATTCTTAATTAGGATGAGAAGTTAATCGATCATGATTAAGCGAAAAGCAAGTGATTCCGTCCATACGAATTAAAAAATTTTCTATTTAAGATTTTTGTGAAAATTTGTAATTCGTTGTAATTACCGTTATAAATAATTTAATGTTAAGAACTTTCTTTAGTTCCATGTCTATTCCTTCGAACATCGTACAACACACAAGGATGTACCAAAACTACTAGGCGTTCCTAGAGGCTCAGAAATTGAATACATCTTTGGAGCACCGTTCAATCCAGTTTTCAGAAAGTATTTCTATAATTACACTAGGGAGGAAGAAGAGTTGAGTAGAGTCATGATGAAATTATGGACCAATTTCGCATCAAATGGGTATGTTGCTCTCCATCAGAACCTGCCAACTTTTTCATTCATTTTCAAATTCACCTGAAGATTATTGAATCCTTTTTACTTCACTTGTATGCGGTTTTCTAGTGGTACTATTTGAGTGTAGACTTATGGAAATTGATTATAGATTTAATCTAATTATAAAATCACGTTAAGAATCTATATTAGAAAATGAGTTTATTTTTAAATCTTGAACTTGTAAAAGTCTAAAACCTCAAAAATATATTTTAGTATACTAGCATTCTAAAGCAGTAACAGAAATATTTTTAGGATGTGTTCAAATGTTTCTTACGCATTTTTTTCTCTTTTTTTAGATTGCTCATTGAATTATATGACAATTTGAAAATCTTTCACCTGGCAACTTAGATTTCGAAATGATTTGAGGATTAATCTTTTTTCGTAACTTTTAAAGGAGAAACAAAAATGTCTAATTAATCTGCAAAGAGTTTCTCAAAGTTTTTCTATGCTTGGGCCTAGGAGGGTAAAGTTATGAGATAAGACTAACACGAGTACTCCTTATTTTCATCAGAAAATTGCAGTAAACGAAATTTAGTAATATACTTTATCTATCTCTATTATTCCAGTTGGCCTTGCATTTGCCTATATATAGTGCAATAAAAATAAAATTCTCCCATTTCATAATCTTGATGGGTTAATGGATCCCAAGGAATAGATCTCATTTCCGAGTCAGTGATCATAGATCAATATAGACAACATATCATTCTGTCAAATATCATCTTTAAAGACTATTCGAATATGAAGAAACCCGTACAATGACTTTTAATGACACAGACTAGTTTACAAACAAAATATGTTTATTATTTTTTTATATGTATTTATAAAGAGAAAGAACCAATTGTATGTTTCAAAGAGGAATCTGCAAATACCAGTATTTCTGCCTATCAGGCGTCATCAGAACAGCTATCCCCATCTCCCAACAACTTGGGGGACGATCCGGTACAGTAGATTAACCACTATACACCAACTCTTTGAAATTTTCCAATTGGCCCTCACTCATCATTCATCGAAATTTTAGTAGAGATAATATTTTGGATCTTATTCCTGCACACTTACTAATAATGGTCGGGACACACACTATGCTTTATAAATACATTCAAATAAAAATAGTAACATTAAAAAGTGGACACTTGTATTAAGAGTGTATGGTGATTTGCCATACTACTCACACTTTGCACCTTACACCCGGGCTAAAACTATG
>KL567122.1:0-10905 GCA_000715275.1 Gyrodactylus salaris
ACTGTCGGTGAGTTGGCCAGACGCGGCTGCATTGTCGTCATGGCCTGTCGGGATGTGGAGAAGGCGGCTGAAGCCAAGAAGAGGATTCTCGACATGTACTCTGGGGAGAAATACAAGACCTATCATATTAACGACAAGAGTCTTGTGGAAGATTACACTCCGATCAAGGAAGAGCAAGTGAGTCCTTACAAGTTGATGAATATCTCTATATCTTGGACAATCTAGTAGAAAAACTTGAAATAAAAATATTTCATTTTACAAGAAAAGTCAATAATCTTTTAACCCTTCTAGGCCCACAGTACCATTATTGTTAAATCTCACTAGAAGACTCATAACTCCTACAAAAAGAGTGAGAAGCACCTCAATACTATTAGGTTTCAATAATACAGTTGTTTGAAATTTGCGAGCGAAAATAATTTGATTTTGAATTTTATTAAATCTAGAAACTGCTTCCTAATTCACATTCGAAATTGTTCAATTTTTTTTTCTTTTTGCAGATTGCTCATTGAGTGATATGACAAGTTAAAAATATTTGATCTAGCAACTCTGGAAAAAAATTTAGTTTTAAGATTTTTTCGTAACTCTTAAAGGAGAATTATTTTTGTTAGAATGTTGAAGAAAAAAATTTCTTCTGAATTTGCCTCACTGATTAATCTGCAAACAAATTCTCAAAAATTCAAGTATTTCTATGCTTGGGCCTAGGAGGGTTAATATCTCAAATGACGGTATAGTATTTGCAATACAATAACAGTTGTAACAATGGGGGTTTTTGACAAGACGTTTCGGGATTAGTTGAATCATTTCCTTCTTCAGTTATCTTTGAAAGGTTGAAATAAGAAAAGCAGCATTCACATCCCAGGGTTCCGTCGATAAATCACCCTCGTTCTTGGACTAAATACATATTTTCTACCCAAAACTCTCCTTGGTCAAACTCAAGCTCATCCAGGTCACACGAAATTAATCCGCTCTGTTTAAATTTTTCATAACAACCCTAAAGGCTTGACGGAATTCAAAATCTTGAGAAATTTTTCTTACCTTAAATTCATTCTTGTTTCTCAGTTTTTAATCGATAAAGAAAATCCTTTAGGAATGAATATGAGTAAGCTTCAGGATCATCAGAATTCAGGTTCAATTGAATTGAAAACAATTATTTACTTATATCATTGTCAATGATATAATATATTAATGCATCCTTAGAAAAAGCTGAGAGGCTTAAATTACATTTTTGGTTGGACCAGTCTATAGAACTTCTTATTTGTCATCTTTGCTATCTGCGAACCCTCTTTGGCGGAATGAGAAAAGATGAGAATAATCTTAGGAATAAATCTCAGGGTTCAGATTGGAAATAGACAACTGAAGAAGAAGATGATTGCCCCACCTTCAAAACGTGTCGTCTATTGACTCCGTTCAAAAAAACTGGGGAAATATGTATTAAGACGACTAGGATTTAGAACTCAATGAATTTTAAGGTTATCAAGTTTTCCCTGTAGTAATTAATATCAATTTCTTATCTGTTAAGAAATCGTTAGCAGCTAGACATTGAAACAAATTATCCCAATGAATCCAGACTATACCTTGGGAGAAATCAATATTCTTATTGGTGATCTATCCACGTGGAATGCGGATTGAGTTATTTATTGAAGAAAATCCATTATCCTAGATCATCATACTACACTGTGATCTCTCAGACTTAAAGTCGGTTGCAACATTTGTCCAGAAATTCTCCAAGCACGAGAAGAAGTGCGATCTTCTCGTCTGCAATGCCGGGGTCATGATGTGCCCTTACCAAGAGACTGTCGATGGTTATGAGATGCAGGTTGGTACGAATCACCTCGGGCATTGCCTCCTGGTTGAGTTGATGGCGAAGAAGTTGAACTCATCTGATGAGCCCAGGGTCGTCATGGTCTCATCGATTGGTCACAAGATTTTCTCCAAAGTTCGTTAAGAATGATTAATCAACGATTTTGAATTCGCTGTGTTTTATGTATTTTCGAAAAACGATCGGAAGAGAATGTAAGCTCTTTAAACATTCTAATTAAGATGCCTCATCTTTGAAAGTTTAAGAAATATTTATATTTGACCAAACATCATCAGTAGGCATTAACTAACCCACCATCTGATTATAATTTTCTCTAAGCGTGATGTAACCGCAATGTTTAAACGAACTTTTCGAATGATCAGTAGAGCACTGCTTTTTGATTTTGACTCTTTTAGATCACGCACAATCGTAATCTAGACATGAAAAGGCCAAAATAACTTTCGCCAAAACTTAAACAAGGATTTTCTCGACTATCTAAAGATTTTTTGAGAGAATCTCTCAGAGAGATAGGAGTAATATTTGGGAGCTACATGAAAAATACTATCCTTTAGAAGAAACTTTCTCAATTATAAGCCTTTTGTTAGGAAGATGTGACTGATGCGCGATATCTAGTTGAAAATTAGCCAGAATTTCGAAATCTAAACGAAGAATATTTTTCAAAAAATCGTATTATCTTTAGGAGTGGAATAATTTGCTTGAACAGAATATATCGAATATATTCCATTCAGTAGCCTTTAAAAGGCGAGAAAATCGATGGCGGCCACTTGAATTTATTTGTATATGGATTTTTAACACATCAGAGTTTCGACCATAGTAGATTTACAGTGCACGAAAGATAGAAATAGCCTCAGAATTAGTTCTTCATCATATAATTGAGTAATCTAAAACGATTCCTCGTGATCTTATTTCAAAAAGCAGTGCCCTAATGAACATAACATATAAATTACACCAATATAAATGCACCAATAAAACTTACAATAAGAATTAAAAGAACAATAGCAGACTCTTCTATTCTCCAAAGTTATACTGACGTCATTTATTGGCACAGTTTACGAAAATTTGGCAAATTTTTGAAAATCTCAATTATACAATAAGATTCAAATTGACCAACTAAGGTTTTGGTCTATAAAACGTTTTGAGACTAAGCTTTTTATGACGTGAAAATTACATTTTCTCATTTATTCAACAGTTGAATATCGATAACTTCATGTTGAACAAAGACAACTACAGTCCAACACAATCCTACGGCGACTCAAAGCTGGCAAACGTCCTCTACGCAAAGCATCTGAGTGGTCGTAATTCCAAAATACAAGCTTTCAGCCTTCACCCAGGCGCTGTACGAACGGATCTCTCTCGGCATTTCAATACAGTGTTTCAAGTAAATTTGAAATCTATAAGCAGATCATGTAGTTTCGTTAACCATCAACTATTTTACTGACATTCTTTGAAAGTTTATTTTAACCCTCGTTCGGGATGTTCGCATATGGTGAAAGTGGGGGGGGGTGAAAAGTGTAGACTCGTCACAAAATAAATATTCAATTTTTCCCGCTTCAATTTTTATCCTAAAATACTTTAGAGAAGAATTTTCTGGACTTTTGAGGTTCCAACAAGTGAATTTTTTTCGCTGCCAAATATTTCTGTGAGAAAATTGTGGTTCGACCTTTATTTATTAAGGGACACGATAACTGCTTTACTCCACGCATACCGTGATTTTTCTCGGGAACATTATCCTCCTTACCAATCAGCATTCAAAAGATAAGAATTTCTGGAATCACAGGTAGCCTATATTTGCCGGGTTTTGAGGGTATGTACATTTTACAATTTGAATGGGCAACGTCCCCTTAAACTCACGAGCTTTTCATCGATTGTAATTTGGTCAGAAGGTTCGTACAGCGATTGGCAGATATTTAAAAAATACCCGAATAGGTCGTAGTTTGTCTCTTGTCGGCTCTTGGTTTCTTTCAATTTTGTTATCAAATCCAATAAACCTTTTTATAACCAAATATCTGTATCTTGAAAACGACATTACTTAAGTTATATGTGCCCCTGCGTAATCTTCATTCCACAGTTCTTCCAACTCTATATGGTTTTGTTTTGATATCTAAAGATATATGGTTTTGTTTCGATATCTAAAGATATCTATGTGAATATGCGCAAAAAAGGATATTCTTATCTTGAAAACACTCCTTATTGGTGATTATTTAGCCAGCTTATCCCATACGTTGGGATTATAGGATTATCGTTATAAACAAAGTTATAAATAGTTTTCTAATAAAGAGGTTTTGGCGGACTCTGATTATTTCACTTAAAATGAAGGTAACAAGTCAAAGTATTCCGTAATATTAAAATGATGTAACTCTTCTCTTAAGAAATCAATGAATATTTTGGGATACATCTTTACGAAATCATCCTGGGAGGGCTGTCAGACGACAGTTTATTGCTGTGTCGCCCAAAAGGAAAGGCTAGAGAATGGTGGCTACTACAGCGACTGTGCCCCAGCGAAAACCCATGAAATGGCCACCAATCAACTGACAGCTGACAAGTTCATCTTCAACACGTTGAAGACTCTCAAGGAGACCCCGAGCTGTAAAGAACTCTTCGCATAATCGGTCCCTGAATATGACCAGAATAGTCATCATTTCGAGAATAAAGTGAAAAATAAATTCAATTTCTTTTTTCTTCTTTTCTTGGACAATTACATATTTTTATATTCTCTAAGAATGCTTCCGATGGATTCTTTAATGAATATATTGTCTTCGTGTAATGTCACATAGTCACTGAGGGGAAGTTTTGATATTTTAGCCTCGTTAGCCTCGATTTTGAATATGAAACTGAAGGGATAACCTTCAGGGATAGACTCGTCTAAAGAGAAATTGGCAATAAATTACTTTTCCACTGGATACACCCTTCCTTTGTTGAGTCATAAAGAATTATGGACCCAAGGATGTTGATCTAACAACATCACTCTAGATTTAACAAGAAATAACATTTAGATTTCATTTTCCATTTTGAGCAGACTAAAAAAGTATAATTTACCATGTTGTTACCTATCTTCGTTAACTGTTAGCTATACTGACTAGTATCATTCAAATAAGCTCTTAAAAAACAATAACATTTGAGTGAAAATCAAGTAAATATTTATATATACAGTCTCTCAGGGACAGAAATTTGACAATAGTACAAAAATATCTCGAGTGGAGAAATTAGAATGTAGTGCAAAACCAGGGCTTGATATGTGACTTGGGTAAAAAGGATTTTGTTTTGTGTATGTAAAAAATAACTCATCATCGTTGAGAGATGAGACCTGAATATACATTTTGCTCATGGTTGATTTGTATCGATTGATTTTATATTTTTGCCTGGAAATATAATTAATGTTTAAAGAGCATAATGATTGTAAAATTCGACAAAAATGCTCTTGATTATAGCTATCAAGTTTGACAAACTGTAATTTTATTTGAAAATACACGCACTTTTACAAGAAATTACACTTTCTCATAAAAATTTGTTAAGAACTATTAAGAGCCATCAATTATTTTTTTTAGAAATTTTAACACTTAAATTATTAGTTGAGAATTGGTCAAAAATTGTTATTTTTAAATTTTGTTTAAATGAATAAAAATTAAGCCAATTTCTCAATCTTTAAAAATGTTCACCGTTTTACTAACCAGTAGACATCTGAATTAGAGACAGTAGTTGTAGAGTATTCGTATCCTGTTCTGCAGCAAAGCAGATGAAAGCGTCAAACATGGCAAGAGCCAATGGAAAGTCCTTTATCAATTTGATTTTCAGCGTAATTTCCTGATTTATCTTTGACTTGATATCCTGATCGAATAGAAATATCTCATCTAGTGGTTGTGTGAATCCAATGGGCATCTCCATAGAAATGTCACTGGATGAAATCTCTTCAGCTATCGAATACTTTGTGATCAATTTGAATGAACGCGTCAAATCACCGATAATGCAGACATTTTTGATGTTCTTCGGCTTAATGTTCAAGACCTCTGCAATGCAACATGCTGCTATCTTTTCGTAAATCTTGCAAACCCCGTAAATTCGCTTGATCAACTGACTCTTTTTGCGGGAGTCTCGAGTATTTATTCCACTCACGATTGACTGGAGGTCAGAGCCAAGTGAGAACTCGGAAATGGACGGGGATATGAGGATACTGCAGTCCTTCTTTGTGTGTATAAGGCTCTTGCCGATTTGGTCATAAACCATCTTTCGTTCCTCGAGAGATTGCTCCTTGTCGCTGAAGAGAATTTGACTAGAGTCAAAGACAATTATAAAATCAGCTTCAAGCGTCACATGATCCAAGTTCTCATGATGCGTCAAGACCCTAAAGTTCTTCGAGCCCATCAGGCTCTGACTAAGTATCTCAAAGTCATTCTTCGACAATAGGCCAATGCGGATATCGTACCTTGACAGCAGGGTTTCGTAGCTGAGCATTTCAATGAACAACATGATCTGCTCCAACTTTACGCCGATTATGCCAATTTTCGGCACTTCGCCAATCTTTTTCTTGTGCAAAATCTCCTTAGCGACGTCTTCATAACAAGATTTGATATTCTCACGGACGATACTCTCAACGAATTCGTAGCTATAATCCGGAATCTTGACGTTGTAATAGGTCTCGATGTAGGCAAAGTACTCGATTTCCGACTTGAAGAGTAGGCCCTTTCCGCCAGAGTGATAGAGCTGGCGCCAGATGGCAGGTGATGAGCTTATTGATAAATTGCGTTTCTCCATCATTTCATTCGTGAACTGTTCCCACTCAGTCATTTTGATGGTGTGCTTACAAACCTGGAAAGCGGGCAGGTTTTTTGCCAAGTAATCAGTAATTATTTCAACTCTTGCATAATAGTGACAATTACTTAAACCTGCAATGTTTATTGTCACCATTCAGACTGCAGTGAGCTTGAATGAAATAGTAGTTTCATTCATTTTTTCAATTTAGCATAAAGTCAATTTCTAAAGGATTCGTGCTGATCGTCTTCGATTTTCTCGGGTTGTGCCTTGGAGATTGCGCACAGGATAGTCCAAGCGGGAGGTCTGCAATCTTAGAGAAAAAGAAGTGCAGAATTTACGTAAACAGCTCAGTGTTGACCTCACTCAACCGGAAGTCGAGATCCTTGATAACTGTCGATGGTATTAGAAGTTTTTGTGACTTGTCTTCAATGAAGAATCGTTATTATTTCGATTTCAGTTTAGAGAATAAATAAGGATGCATTAAACTTGCTACTCACGAGTAATAAACCAAATTATTATTGCAACACAAAAGCTTGAGGTTAATCATGATTTAACGCCTTATCAGTAATTGATTTGCAAATTCTTTTACAAAAACCTCATTCTTAAAACGTACTTTGAGACCTAGAAAGTTAGATTAGAGATTATGGATGAATAGGAGGTTTATCTTTGACCTTAGACTGTTATGTATTAGCCTTAATCCTCCTAATTAATAATAACAATTCAATCTTATTCTAGGTCAAACGGGCTACCAACGAAAATTGATAAGGTTAGACTTTTCATTTACAAACTCTCTATCGTATTTTGTGCATTTGCTATTTCTTAAATGTAGTGTTTCTCTGAATAGATATTAAATCCAGATTTATGCGCTCTAATGCAATGTCAAATTTGAAGAGCTACATAATATATTTCGAAGCGGTATACTTTTGATCTTCAAGATCTACGCTGGAATTCTAATGTACAACTTACAAGAACTTATTCAATGAATTTAAAATACTAAGAGGAGGGAATTTTGTGAAAGGACCAAGTCACAATTTCATCCAATAGAAAGAAACCTCGACTTCAGACATTGATAAACCGCAATGAAAACCCCTCAATAAAAGAGAGAATTTCTAAGGTCAGGAAGGCATATAAGACATATAAGTTTCGTCCTTATTGGGAATCTTCAGTATGCCATAGGTGGGAATCGAAAGACCACCCTGTTGTCTGAATAAGTCTGAAAATATATGACTTGCATAGGCACCGAGAAAAACTATGTAAAGAATTTTACATCAAGTGTTTTCGAGCTACTTGTAAATAGCCTTGTGGGCAGTCGAGTTTTTATATTTCAAATGTCGAGAAATACTAACACTATGTCAGACAAATCCGCATCCTTCTGGAACGTAGTTCCCCGAATTACCATCTCACACCAGGAATATACGCGTTTCGTCCTCTTGGCACTCATCAGTATACCGCAGGCGCCGAGATACGAACCAGGTTCATTAGTTCTGGAGCCTTGGTTGGGCTAGCCAGAACGTTATCCCCTGGACCATCTCGGTGGGGAACAGGAAAGTGATCAAATGTGTTAGCATATTCGATTGTGAGCGACAGACCCATTTTTTATTTGTAAAGAAGCTGAGATTGAGGAGAAGAGTCTAGAATTGAAAGTGATATCATCGGTGAGTTGGATCAGTGGCTGCAGAATGAAACGTATATGTCTGGTTATGATATACTCTCACTGATTATTGAATTTTTCTAGTTTCAATTAGACTTATTCGCCCGACCATAAAAGAGTGAATCAAAATATTAAGTAATTCAAACAATTAATAAAATTAGATTAAAAATTACAGTCCTATGCACGGATGGGAGAGTGAACCATAGATCAAATTATAATTTGCAGACAGATTACATTTCTACACACTCACTAGAGAATAAGATCACACCATAAATTGTATATAATAATAAAGAGTGTGAAAGCCGATTAGTGCTTTATGAGATAAGGGGAGATTTGCGTCGTTATATTTTCCAAGGGGGAAAAAGTCTAAAAACTTTTGATCAGAGAAATTAAAATATAAACAAAATAATTGGAGAAATTATCATCAGATTTCAGTTTATTTTTTCGAGATAAAAGTTACACATGACGTTATAGACTACTTTATCAGCGCTGTAGGTACGTTAGGATTTTATGAATGAAAATAATTCCTAAGATCATGAAAGGTGTGAAAATGTTTTTCAAAATATTAATAAATGCCTCCTTACAGAATTAACCAATAAACATCGTAGTCGATAAAATATCATTTTTCAACTTTTTTACTTATGAGTAGTGCTTGAGTGAAAATAATTGAGAAATTCATTTTATCGAATTCGTATTCAGCATCATCTCTATTTCTCGAAGCTGTAAGAAAACAGCAGCAGAAATTGGGTCAAAGAAAGCAATCTCATTGGCTGTTGGGATTTCTAATACATGTGAAAAATATGCAAATTCATTCAAATATGCAATACTATGCATATTTTCTTGTTGTTCTCATGAGTAATTCTAGAATTTCTTGGCACATTATGTCTATAACTTCCATTTAATAACTGCAAGACAGTCCAGTAATGGATGAATGGTTAGTCTATGAAAAAGTTTACATCAATCAGAAAAACTATAGACATATTGGAGTAATTATATCCTTCTCTGTTGTATAATTAAGTTTGGAATGTAAGGAAAAAATAAGAATTTTATTATTCCAATTATTCAAGTCAATCAGAAGATAATGAAATTACTTTTCTTTGGAAGGAAATATTAAATAATGGATCTAATTATAAGTAGCGGAATATTTAAATTTATTCACTCTTAATGATCAATATCATTCCTGATCCTAAGGGGAAAGGAGCAAGTCACGAGAGAGAGACTATTTTGGATGGAGACAGGCTATTGAATCTCAAGGTGCCTTTGAAATTAGATCCTTTGTTAGTAGTTTCTATTTTCTCCTTCAGATGGCAAGTTTACTTTCACTACATTTTAGTCTTGGCAAGGAAGGTTTTGTGATTAGTTTTATCCATCTGTCTATAATAGCTTTTATCCCAAGTAAGATTTCTCTAAAAACTATGGGTTATGATTAAAACCAAATAAAAGCATTAGACCTAATTTTAGGTAGGGTATAACCCTCAAAAATAGATTTTTTATTGAGTTGTTATTAACAGCTGATAAACAAAAATAATTATTAATTAGGTCAAATTTTTGTTTAAATTTGTATAAATTTCAAAACTTCTTTAATTTTATCCTAAGTTAGTAAATCCTAATGTATCTAAGTGTATATTAGGTGTAATAATTCGATATTAAGGGCAAATACATATTTTCGCATTTTGCCTAGAGTTTGATTTTTCAATTATTTGTTTAAATGAAGAAATAAATCAAAAATGGCTCACTTTGTAAAAGTTGTAATCAAAAACAGGTGCAACGAAAATAATATTTAGCTTACTCTACTAAGCTGAGCTGATAATCAATTCCAGGAATGGGTATTCTGATTTTTTATGGATCGAAGAGAGGTTCAAAATTGACAACTAAAACAAGAGCCGCAAAGATCTTTTTGAAATTTCACATTATATTTTTTTCGATTATTTCGTAGTGTCTTTTTCGAATAAGAAATGGCTTACTTGATTGATTCTATGATAGAATATCTATCATTCTTGGGCTTGATTTTTAAGAGAGGTAATGATATTTTGATTTCGATTGGCTTTTCAAATTATAAAATCAAAAAATCCAATCAGATGAAAGGATTCCGTTTTAAAAGACGAATTTTCACAAAATCGAGCTCAGATAAATTTTCCTCTATTCTGACACTTGAGCATCTACAGAAATGTTCTGGTGGGGTTTGAGCGAAGAAAATCGATCGGTAGGAATAAAATTAGGAATAATTATCATATTACATTTCACAACTTGAAACCAAGTATGAATTTATTCTCCTCCATGACTAGAGGAGGCCTTTGTTTTATGAAAGCACATTTTTCCTTTGTCTAAAATTTATTTTAGTGTTCTTTTTGTATGTGGAAAAAAGCAGAATAGAAAACATTAACTCTCCTTCTAAGTACTACTTAGAGGCTTCATTTTAGCAATAATTATTGTAAAGCTTTTCGATTTCTTCTATCAGGTACAAGAGTGAACCTGGAATACTAGTTTAACGTCTCTTGGCTCGTAATTTTATTCCCAACCAGTCAACTAATATTTTGATTAACTTTGTAATCAGCTCAATTCAAACTTAAAAAGTAAGGATTGAAAACTATGAGCTTTAATAAACAGAAATATTGCTTTAGAAATTTTGACTCAAAAATAAATAAAAATATTTAGGTGCACTACTCATAAGTATTATATGGGTTTC
>KL567122.1:15379-51831 GCA_000715275.1 Gyrodactylus salaris
TATCAACAATAAGAGGAAGGAGAATATTGCAGATTTCTCTGACTTTTCAAGTTTTTAAAAACTGATAGGTTTTTGTTTAATCTTTGTAGGTGAGGGCTTGTTATCCGTTGCAGGGAATTGTATTGAGCCTGCTGTCTCGTATTGTGGCTGTGAGAGGGACCGTCTTCATTTTTTAGCCTTGCTCTCTGCAATGCTTCTCGGTAAGGAAGCTGTCCATAGCAGTAATAAAGGAATCTTCGTTGGATACTCTCTGTCTTTTTGAGTGTCCTCTTTGTAACTGAAAGAGTGAATGCCGAACCATAGTCCATAACAGGTAGTATGAAGGATTTGAAGAGCCGTAGGCGTAGGTTGATGTTTTTGACAAATTTGCACAGGAAGAAGAATTTTACATTGTCAGCTTTGTTCATGTTTTTGAAGTGTTGTTCAAATCCAAGTCGGTTGTTATAGGTGATTCCGAGGTCTTTGAAGTTGTCAGTGATTAGCGCATCAAACACTGGTAGGAGTTGAGGAGGATTCGGTCCAAAGCACATTATTTTTGTTTTTTCTCTGTTCAGAGATAGACCAAGTTCTATCAATGTTGAGTTGGTATGCGAGAGTTCGTTGAGAATGTTTTCATCTGTAGTGCTGGTTACAGGGATAACTATTTTCATGACGTCAGCAAATTTGAAGGTTTTGACATTTGGGTTTAGCGGTTGGACTAATGTGAAGGCCAAATTGAATAGCCACGGAGCGATTATGGAGCCTTGAGGTACTCTTGACGTGATCAGAATATCAGTTGATTGCAGGTTGTTGAAGTATACATACTGTGAGCGGCATGTTAGGAATTTGAGAGTCATCCTAGCTATCGTTGGTTCGATATTGTTTCTTGTTAGGGCATCGGCAATTGATTGGAAATTGAGCTTGTCGAATGCCTTGGAAATGTCTAAATAGAAAACGATAGCATGAGTGTTCTCATATTTTAGTTTATTTACATGGTCAATAAATTTAAGAATATTAGAGGAGGTGGATTTAGCACCTGTAAAGCCATGTTGAGAGGGGTCTGGAGTTATCAAAGAGCTTTTTAGTCTTTGATAGAGAAGAAGATCCAAGATAGTGAGAAATATTGGAAGGTTTGAAATAGGACGGAAGTTTTCAAGCCTAGTCGGGTTGTTGATTTTTGCAAGAGGAAGGATTTTGATCATAGTCCATTCGTGTGGAATATGTCCTTGACGAAAGAGATCGTTAATATAGCTCAAGAGTTTTTCTAGGAAGTAATCTGGGAGGGAGAGGATGAGCTCGATTGAGTTGTAGAAGTCATCTTTCCTTTTTTTTGAGTTGGATGATTTTAGAGCTGATTTTAAATCTATCAAGGAGAAAGGTAAGAATGTATCACAAGATGTAGCAGAAACTGGGCTAAGATTGTTAGGGGTGTAGTTGGAGGTGAAGAAGGAGTTGAATTCAGAAGCATTAAATAGAGAGTTTATTTTTGTATTTTTTTTCCCTATTCGAAAGAAAGTTAATTTTTTTCCAAGCTCTGGTGGGTTGTGTTGAAAGATCAGAGAGAATACTATTTTCAAATATCTTTTGAGCTGGAAAGGATTTCGCTTTCCTAGAGTTAATAGTTTTTCGTGAAGAACTAAGAATAAGAGAGAAGAATAGTTTTGAGTTGAATCCTTCTTGAAAGAGTGGGTCGAGTCTAGAGTGAATATTAAATTCAAGTTTCGCAAAGTCTACAGTATAATGTGAAGAGGTAGAATCATAGAATTTAGTGTCAGTAGAAGTTATTACTAATTTGTGATCAGAGGAAGGCAGTTTGAAGCAATGAGAAAGACTTAATGAAGGTAGGTTAGTAAAGATAAGATCAAGAAAGTTGCCCGAAAGAGGATAAGTAGATTCAGAAACTTATGTTCGAGTCTTAAAAGATCCATAAAGTTTAGAAAGGGATGATTAAGGGATGAATCAGGACGATATGTTGATATGTTGAGATCCCCCTTGTTATATTAAAATTCAACCGTCAGCAATGAGAAATAAATAATATAGAGAATGCAATTTGTAAATAAAGTTCTATTATAAAAAAAATGTAACATTGAAAATTAAATTTTGTGAGTAGGACAAACTAATTTAATATTACTAGGGCTACACACTTCAGTACCTGATTTGTATTTATGAACATTTGATTTGACTCCCTTTTAAAACAATTGGTCATGTTTAACGAATTTGATGTATAGTCATCTTGTTTATAAGAGTTCGAGACTTGAAGCAATATACGAGTTCCAGATTTAAAATCGGCTTATTTCTATCTTGTATCCGACCTAGACATTTTACCTCTGATATAAAACACTATCAATTCAGTAGAATTAAACTTTGTAAATTGTTAAAAGGTTGCATGGATAGAGATTCACTTCAGTTAAGCTCGTAATGAAGGAATTTTTCTAAGGTTCAACTTTTTTTTCATCAAGAATACCTTGACAAAGTTTGAGTCAAAGCTAAAAGTCATTAAGTTACTTGGGAAAAATTTGCAAGTTAACTGATTTTTATCTAGAAAACTGGAAGCTAGAGACCAAACTGGATAATAAATACGTTCAATTATACTGTAGTTAATGAAGGACTAATTTGAATTGTTTGAGGAAAAGAAAAGCTTGAGTAGGATACTTAGAGGAGGACTTGATAAGATTAACTATTCAATTTTTGTTATGGTCTACCCTATAAATTCATAATTTCTCTACGAATTTTGACCAGTTCAAAATTCAACTAAAATTCAGAGGTTCTTTCTTAAGTTAGACTCATCCGATATATTGCCAAATCAATATTTATTTCGGGATGAAAAGGTTCTGACGATTGAAAGATTTCCCTCAACTTTGCATACAATTTAGAAATATTCCCAAGAGACAAAAAATCACACAATTTTCTTCATCAGACAACTAACCTGTGCAACTGTCTTGTAATAGTCCTGTATTTATGAGGCTGTGATTGCCAAACTCTTCCATTACGAGATTTTTTCAGTGAAAAAGAAAGGACGAAATTTTTCTGATTTACCTCCTTAAACACTTTTGCTAAAATTGTAAAAGTTATATCTACAGAAGAAAGAGAAAATATTGACAAATCACTCGAGTATGAGAGTACTATAGTCTAATTATTGATTGTATTTCTTTTGTAAGTTTAATTAAATGTATACCCTCTATTTTCAAGTAGTGTGATGCGTTTAGTTTTTATTTTTAAATTCGCGACTAGAAAAGTATAGTGGATATCCAGATAGACTAAATAGAAATTCCGATACTAATAGGGAGAGAGGAATACTGGTTTTTCGCGCCAAAAAAATTCGAATTTTGTATAATTTTCTTCAAACTTCTTGTATACAGAAATCTTACATTTGAGTGAAGTAGGTAGACGTCTTCTTCTGAGTAATCTCTAAGAGAAGAGCTGCACGCGTAGCCCTATAGGTCACAGGGCATAAGACCTTTTTCTCTGCAGAAGGCAATGAATTTATCGTCACTTCTAAGAATTTTCTGCCAGAGATCCTTCTGGAACCATTGACCTCTAAGAGGAACCTCATCCTCATTCTTCTTGGTCGACTTCTGCCTTGGTCGTCCCCCTTTGATTAAGGATTCTTGCAACTCTTTAATGCCTCCTTGGTTGCAGAGATCCATAACTCGTGGACTGCATTGGTCCAGGTAGGAAAGTATGGAATTGACAGCTTCCTTCTCCGGAATAAGAGTTCCTAGTTCCAATATATGGTTGTCTAGACGTGACTGTTGCAGACTGAGTATATTAGGCTCTGTAGCGCTGATTGGTGGATGCGCTTGCTGACTTGATGTATGAGAGGCTTCAGTAGGAGTAGCGACAGCTAATCTTCTTCTTTTGGACCAGTTTTCTCTTAGATTGGCGAAAATCTCACAGTTTATGGATTCCATATTCGAAAAGTTATAATAGTCGTTGATGACCGTTCATTTAAAACAAAAAATCGAAAATGACTAAAGAATTGATTTGTTAATATGGGGTGCTTCGTTTAAATTTAAACGGTTTCCCTCCCTAGTAGTATTTAAATTTGAAGCTTTGTTGATAAACATGCAATATATTAAGGATTAAAAATAGATTAGAAGACTAAATTTGACTGAAAAGTTTCGAAAATTAGAAACATCACTCAATTCAATCAGCCTTCACTTTGAGGAAAACAACCATCTTTGATTTTACTGACAAGGGGAAAGAAAATTCTCAAAACATGATCCAAGTTTACCTCAAGTAAAAGATGATTAACGCAAAAAAATCCCAAGTTCAAGAATTCAACCCAAGAGTATGTAAATATGCATATATGTGCATGTAACTTGTCAACTAAGGCAATCATTCATGCAGATAGTGGTTAACAAAGAAAACTCAATGTTTCGGAATGCATTGTTAAAGTTACTTGGAAGTCAGAAATATAAATCACTCTAATTGACATAATTCATTTGATTTCTTTTTCAACCATACCCCATTAGATTTTTTCAAAACTGTAAAATTCTTTTTCTTCCATACTATCATTTAAAATTTTATTATCTGTTATTGAAAACTTTAAAGAATTAACTATTCTACAACCATTGATAACAAAATCGTATACCTCAGAAGAACTGATGACTTCTTTATGAATTCTTTCCAAAGTTATGCTGAACGTTATAAAAATGCTATGGAGCCTTGATTGCTGGAAATTTAGAAATAATTTACATTAACAGGTTTCCTTCCATGGAATAAAAATAATCCTAATCTTTGCCTCTAATGCGTTCAATTAAGCAGGAAATTTTTTAAATTAAAGCCTCCTTATTCCCAAGAGACACATCTGACATGAAAAGTTATAGGGAGGCAAATCAACCTCAGAGTGA
Organism: Gyrodactylus salaris; assembly: GCA_000715275.1. Classification (NCBI taxonomy): domain Eukaryota; kingdom Metazoa; phylum Platyhelminthes; class Monogenea; order Gyrodactylidea; family Gyrodactylidae; genus Gyrodactylus; species Gyrodactylus salaris. The sequence continues at coordinate 20,212 of KL567122.1, forward strand.
CATTATGGATAAAAGAGCTATGCCGGGGTAGAATTGATTTCCAAAAATGGCAACAATCAATGCTTAAGCGACATCTGACATGCATTTTTATCAATCATAAAGTACTATTAGCGACATTATGTTAGTAGGCTGTCCACTGGTATGAGTTAATTCGCATTCATCACAAGATCCCAGCAAAGAGAGCCTCTCAAAAGTGAGGGTTAATAGCATTTCTATGTAGATTATCGTCTCAAGACTCAAAGTCTGTGAGCTCTTCGTTCAAATAAGATTTAGTGCATATTTGAATTAAGGGGTTAGTTTCTACCTTGGAAACTGCATCAACAAGCATGATTCTCAATTCTTTTTCTAAGTGGAGAGCTCTCAAGATATTCTCTTGGTCAAAATCATAGAATAAGTTAAAATACCTTTTGAATTGACGGATCATGACTATTGTGATGTATTGTTTCAGTTACAACAAGATGATAAGTAAGTTCAATACTAACTTTTCTATATTAAAGATCTTCCCTTTCTTCGACTATCCCGCTGGCCTCCTGTGCTCGATCCCCGGACACTCGGAGACGTTCAGCAAAACTTCTCACTTCCTGATCAGCCCCATCTTCGCCTGTTCTACAAGCAGAAGATCGTAATGAACTGACTACATCCTCGTCAAGACATCTAATTGCTCCTTCGTTGTCTTGCCCATTAATTATGCCGTATTTATAACATGTATTGAATGGGTTTAAAACATACCATTTAAAATACTCTTTTCAGAAATTGAGATACTTTTTGGGTTGCCCTAATATCTGCCTTAATAGATTTACAACGAAACTAACAACGTGAGAGATGTATTCGATCAAAAGTTTTATAAGAAATCAGACTTTCCTATAAAAAACTTTTCTTGAGAATTCTCTCCAGTTGGCTACTAAAAATAAGGTAGAGGAAACTGATATAAAACGCTTCCAACTTTGTTACAATGTTGTCTCTTAAGGAAGCCAAGAAATTAACAACATTTGAAGCCCATCTTTCATAGATTCCATTTCAACTTGATTTAATACCCCTTGGAGGAAATAAAACGTAGATAACGGTCTCGTTGTAAACATATCTTTATCTCTCTCATTGCAAAAAGAAGTGTACAACGCAAAACTATATACACGTACATCTTAATGCAAATTCTCGAAGTTATAATTACTACACTAAGAATTTAATGAAGAATCTATAAATATATATATCTTTATTCATAATAATGAAGAGATACGAGAGACACTGTGATAGATTTTTTCTCTTCAGTTTTTTTTGATTTAAAGAAAGTTTATCTTTGGTTACATTTATTACAATGTATCATTTACCTCATTCGTATTAGTTGGCATTTAGGCAATAGTTTAACCCCACTCTATGCAGATACATATATATATCCATCTATCTTGTATGTGGTTATCTAATTATTATTTATCATTAATGTTTCATTTGAAGACGTCAGAGAAATTTTTGTTATAATCAATTTCTACTACTCTATTCTTGGATTCGTTCTATGAAATAGTTTAGTACGAGTTTTTCATTTTCCCACGGTATAATGCGACAATTAATGGGGGAGGGGTATTATTTTGAAGTCAATTTAATATATACCTTTTGCAGTCCAAGTTGGAATTTCTCTGGAATGCTATTTTTGAGGTTTGAGAGTAGCCGAAGTTCATCATAAATATTTAAGTTCACCATGCGAAACACTTCTCAAAATACTCGAATAATGTTATTTTCTAGACAGGATTATCACGAGATGAAATTCTTTACCATCTCGAGAAGAAAGGCCACGAATCGCCATATATTAGGACCTGGAAAACGTTCCTCTACGCCCTTCAATTATTTTGCTAATTTCATGTTCTCGAAAAATCGAACATAATTTGCATTTGGGTCATGTTAAGCACTGAAGGTATATTAAGCTGAACATTTAGCAATGTAATTCTCTCAAAGAAATTACTTTTTAATTTGACCGCCATTCTTCTGTGCGAAGAAATTATTCTCGAGATATGTTTTGATTAAGTAAATACTCTCAGTTAAAATACCTACAAGGTAGAAGCCGTATTTGATAAATGGTTATTTTGAATTATGAATTTGTTTAAATGAACAAAAATAATCTCTTTTCATCAAGTAGTTTAAGAGGGGGTTAGAGGTTCAAGTGTTTCTCCTCATTGCAAGATACTTTAGAGAGACTCTGCCACCATCCTCTGCACGGCCATATAATCGAAGGCAATTATAATTTGGAGGGACAAAAAAGGAAAATAAAAATTTCTCTCAACTAAGGAGTGGAGTAATTGAAATCTCTACCTCGGAGGTTTTCCCTGCCCCTTCACTGTAGAGGAGATTGCCAAGAGAAGAATAAATGAGAGCCCAATTAGGGCAATGAAAATACAATGAATTGTATTATTCACCAAGTGAAAAGGGATTAACAATAATTATTCGTAATAGCATATGGTAATTACTAGTGGCCAATACACCGAGCGTCGCTTCTGGTTTGTCATACTTTTGTTATTAAAGTCTAATTGGAGAGATGATTTGTAAGGAGAGACTCTGAATAGGACATCTTTCAGCTATTGAACTTTTGAGAAGGATACTCTTGGTTCTTAAGCAGTTGATAGGCTGCAAAGTTAGGATCTTCATTGGGAGGATGATTTTTAGTTTGTTAATTTATTCTTGTTTTTCAATAATAAGAACTTCTTTCTCTTCCGACCACACACCGACCAAAAAGCTTTGAATACGTTTCATCTTCATCAAGGGGTTGAAAGGAAATCAAATGCATATCTTACTGTAAAGTTTTTATAGAGCAGTCAATGAAGGCTTTTGGTTACAAATTCAAGGACTTCAAACTGACAAATTATGCCAAAAAGACACTCTTGTCCATTTAACACGCATAGATATTAGGAGAGTTGGCGCTAAGTAAAAGAGGAAGTATAAATCACGCTAAAGGAAAGAAGCCCTTTATCAGCAACTAATTTAAGAAATAACCCCCCATAAATAAATATTATTTTGGCTTCATCATCTCTGGAGATTTCTAGAGAGCTCTACATCAAAAAAAAATAAAGGATGGAATGACTAAAGATAATGGTTTTTTATTGAAACTAATGTATTTCGTCGATTATCAAACAATAAATAATAATGATCACCGCTACTTTTACAGTGTTATCATTCCTCAAATTTCCTCTTTAAAACTGCTTTTGTATTATGGAGGGAGAAATTGATGACTTTTATTTTTGATAAGTAAATCAAGAGGGTAGGTATTATGTAAGAGCCATATTTTTTCTAATGTTAAAAGTAATTATTCACTTAAAATGTTATTTCATGCTGATTACATAAGAGGAAGAGTTATTGTTTTATTAAAAAACGTTTCCTTATCTTTTGTTTATTTCTTTTTTCTGTCAATTTAATTATTTGGAAACCTTGAAAGGTTCCCAACGATGATTGAATATAAGTATTTACCAAAATCCTTAAAAAGAGATTCTTGATGAGAAATCCTCACTCACTGAAAAGAACTATCTACAAGTCTAAATCATATAATATCATTCAATGTTGACTTTTTGTCAAAAAAAACTCAAATTCAGAAAAAAAATCAGCAAAATCGGTCGCAAAATGAGCAAGATATGATGAGATGAATATTTATGTAAAGGATTCACATTCACAGACACACAAAAGATCCATAAGACCCCTTTCCATACCAAAAACACATTTACAAATTCATCTTAACCCCTCTACCCCTCAAAAAACACACACAAAAAAAATTCGGGTACATGTGTGAAAGTAGGAGAAATAAAGGAAAAAATTCCCATGGTCAAGATTTCAGGCAGTTTTAGGCAATAAGATTTAGACTTAATAGCAGTGTAATTAACTATCTCAGAAAAGATGCACAATTCATGAATTATTCCTAATATTGCCCTACTCAAATTATTAAACTTGATATTAATTTTAAAATCTTTTCTTTTAATTCTAGTGTACAAGCCTCCCAACCTGGACAACTCCCCTGAGACATTGCTGTGCACACGCCTGAAATGTCCTCAGGGTAATTTTGTTATTCTCGGAGTCTTCAACTTTAGTTGTTCTTACTGAAACTTGGTGTTTTCTAATTTCATCAGAGATTCAGACGTGCATCCTTTTAGTAACTCTGATCACGACTTGGTAATTTTTTCGGCACGAAATGATCTCGACTTTGTAAACTCAATTCAGGGTTACTTTTTCGGCCAATTAAGGTCTTGAGAACGTCCCTCTAGCTATTACTTTAAAATAATCTAAAGTTATGATAACGTTCTCTTCCTCACATTGATGCTTGATGTGATGTAATCTTGCGATCCCGTTCTCGCATGGATTCGTATCGAGTAACAGTGAATATTTTGTTAGAGCTGCCAGGTGTGTTTATCGAGCTATTTTGATAAATTTTTCGAGGTTGGTCATATTCCTGAAGAGGGGCTAAAGGTTAAAATAATTCCGGGAAGAATTATTCTGAACTTGGTCATTTCGACCGATCTCTTCTCTTAATATTTTTGTCAATAATAGATTGTTCATTTTGTCGTTCGACATACCAACTATCACTGACTAGACTCCGATCAAAGTGGTTCTAGTTGTTTGAAGCATTGTTAAAAAAGCATAAGAACTTGGTGACGATTTACTTGAATATCTTCAAAGCCTTTGATAAGTAACCCTGACTTTCGCGCAATATTCTAAAGAGCAATCCAAGAAGATCGTTCCCTCTATCCTGATCAGTTTGGTATCGATCCCCGTCTTCAACCTTCCTATGAGCAGCATATCGTATGAGCAGACTCCGCGGACAGGTCTGGATCATCAAGAAATTTAATTCATCCTCTGTTGTCTAATATTTATGAAGTTCATATCCTGTTAACTTCGTACCGACAATCGACTTTATAACCTCTAGCTTTGTTCGGATTTGAATAATATTTCTCTAAAGAAATACTATATGTACATTAGTATAGTATGTATATTAGGTCTTAAACGGACAATTTGAAATAATTCTTGTACCTTCTCTCTATTTGAAAATTATAATTCAATAATTAAAGCAATTTTGTGATTCAATAATTTTTAAGCCTGAAATATGAAGAGAATACTCAATCACACACACATTTACTCATCTTTAAAACACATCTCTCTACCACACACTCACTAAGTTTTAACTCTTCTCCGAGGCATAAAAATATACACTTCATTCTAGCAGGACATTTCATAATTTGGCTTGTTCCTTCAGCAGAAAATGCGGCTCGTAATGTGACCGAGCCACCATCAAATCTTCGAATCTGCTGGCTATTTTTTCTGAACCGTTTTTTGTTACAGATTAAATTGTGCCAATTTGTTGACTTCTTATCATCGCTCAGGTTTCATCAAATTGACTAACTAAATGAGGTTTTATCAGAGTGATAATTTCTAAAAGGACATCTTCAGATCGGTAATTGCTCTTCTTTCGAACTGAATTTCAATAGTTAGAAACCTTGTCTAATCTCAAAATTAAATATCTAAAATTTCTTGTTTGTCATCATGGTTACCCGTTACATGTTTCTTCAAACGCAATGCACTAGTTGAGTTTCTATATTTTGAAGTCTACTGATTAAGGTCGGACAAATTAATATCGAAAATTCTTTAGCATTTTTAAGAAGAAGTGGTTGTGATCTAAGAAACCAAAATTTAACTCCATATGAGTATTCTATGCTCTTAAGATGTGAACCAGCAACCTCAGATATTGAGAGAAGCTTTTAGTCTATCAAATCTGTACTCGAAAAGGTAAGGAATTTTCATGATTTCTTAAATACAGTAGTATTTTCGGCTATACTTTGAAATAAGTCTTTTAATGAATAACGTGAAATTAACACCATCATGTTCTAAATTCAAGGTTTCTATATTTAGAAAGTTTATTCCTGCAAAAGTAACACACCAACTTCTAAGAATTAAGGCTACTTAATGTGGAATTTAAGAAAAATTTGACCTCACAATTTAATACACACTCAACCGTGGTTATAAAATAATCTTCTGCGAAGCATTACTGCCTTAACGATGTTAAAGGAGTGAAAATATAAATTTTATACAATTTTCCAACACTCTCTTTTTCAAGCAGAAAGAAATAACCTTTCTTTTCACAAGAGTAGAAATAAAAAATGCTAGTTGAAGAAATAATTAAAGGGGGAAAAATGCCAGATAGGTTGAAAATTGCAGCCAGCCTGTCTGTTAATCTGAGTCATTTCAATCTATATTTAGAATGAGGTTGATTTTTATTGTTATTCCCTGAATTCAAACTCGAATAGAAGAAAAAAAAGTATAATTAATATGAAAACTTTGCAAACTTTGAATAAACTCTCTGATAACATGAGAAATATGTCACTCACGTTGTTAACATGCAATGTATCTAATTCGCTTACAAGTTAATGTTTATTGTATAATTGATAACTATCTCTCTAGAGTAATATATATTATGTCATTCAATGACGATAAGCTTTGTTTATTTATTATGATTTTTTAGTGAGGCGAATTTGGAGAGAAAAAAGAGAATAAAATAAAGTTTTAAAATATAAAGTTCCCCATTCGCTTTGAAATAGGTTTTCTTTATTATTATTAGATAATCAATCAGGAGAAAGTGGACATTAAAATTATGACTTTTATTGAGAATCGAGCAAAAAAATTGTAAATGTCATCATTTACTCTTGAAGATTGCGGAGAGGGAATAGGGCACAAAAAAAGTCGAAATAGATAAAAGTGTCACTTTAACTCTCTCGGAAATATGGACAGAAAGAATATTATTACTAATTTAAATTTCTCTCTATTATAAAAATACGAATGCTGAAACGGTTTATGCGTGTTTCTCTGTCATAAAGTTTATTGCAATTTGCTGCAGTTATTCATTGGAAGGGAAAAGCTTTGGTCGAATTCACTAGAAGTTGACTCCACTTATTTTTCTCTTTGACTGCAGATTTACAAATCGAAGATCCTCCCGCTCTTCCACTATCCTGATGGCCTCATATGCTCGATCTCCAGGGAGCAATGTAAGAGGATCGAAGACGTCCAGCCCAACTTCTTACGTTCCCTCTATCCTGAGCAGTCTAGTATTGAACTCCGATCGCCTTTCCTGCGAGCACCGGACTCCGCCTTTGGCCTACGCCGAAAGGCCTTGATCCCTAATAAACTCAATTCATCTCCCGTTGTCTTTTCTAATTGTTATGACACAAGGACCATATCCTGTTAACTTCACTACGCAGTTAGCAAGCACTGCTCACTAACGGCCTTTGTTATGGAGTTTTCTTTCACTCTAAATGTTCCGATTCGACCTAAATTAAAATTTTAATCTCGAAGAGAAAGCAAATGAAAATCTTAGTTTCAACAAAGACCAATGGGGTATGAGAACTAGTTACCCTTGTACAAAGAATATGAATCTAGAGGAGGACTTTCTTAGTTCTGGGTAATTCCAGTACCTCTTAGAGAGCAAAGGATGCGTTCACCGATGAAATGAGCGAGAAGGAAGATGGACTCCATTTATCCCTACGGTCAAACGATGTTACGAGAGTGTGAGATCAAAAAGGAAATAGATTAAGTAACAAGAGTGAGGAAAGAATTATTTTTCCCCCTTAAAAAAGGCGAGTAGTAAGAAGATGAGAAATTATAAAATTTCCAAATCACTGATTGATAATAGGAATTTCTTTCCTTTGATAAAATCCCTTTTTCCTCTCTACCTTGAGAGAATGGATACATTGTTTATTGAAAAACATAGAGAGATTTGTTACGAAATCTGATTTGATATTATTGAATAAAGATCCCTGAAGCATGTATAATCTATTAACTGTATTCACATGTAAATAGAAAGGGCTAATTTTATTCTTCATTTGATCATCCTTTCGTTCTTCATAGGCATTATCAGAAAGAATATGCTTTAAATGGGCAACTGTTCAACTAACATAGAATGAAATAAGGAACTTTGATATTTCTCTAACGTGGTGGTAATCTCTTGAATTAAGGTATTTTCATTTGATAAACTCATGTCAGAATCTATACAAATAATGGAAATTATGTTATTTAATCAAAATCAAGATTAAATTGCCTTCAAAATAATAAATTCCGAACAAGCTAATTGTATGACAAGTAGTCATTGTAGTGGATTGTTCCCCCAAGTCCTATACGTATGATATCTCATATGGCGTGGGTTCGGTATCCTCCCTTCTCGACACGGATTTTACTTTGTAAATAAATGTCAAACCATCCTTCCCCATGATACCCCTCATGTGAACCCGGAGAGAGTTAGACTCAGCTATGATACTCAATTCAATTCAAAAAAGAAAAAATGGCAAATACGGTTGATAAGAAATTATTCACGTATCGTACACAAAAGTAAGATTGATATGACTTGTTACCTTAAAGATTAGAGCTCGCATAAGATGATCTATTCAAAAATCGATGAACAACTTGAAGAAGAAGAAACGAATGACACAATACTTCATTGCAATTCTTACTTTACGTATGAATTAATAGTCCTGACAATGTATTCAACGGATGATTACTGAAGAAAGTAGCAGAGAGGGTGGATAGAGCAAATCTAATTTGTTTATCTTATTTAAGAGATTATAATTTTTTTCCAACGATAAATTTGAAGCATAACAAGAGAGAGAGAAATTTCATAATCTAATTTCACTTTTCCAAGTGGGCAAGGGGACTTTTTTCTCTTAACTGGAACGATTAACTTTTTAAGGAAATCTCCATCAAATTTAAGTGAATGAATCCGAGCTAGAGAGAGGGAATTAGCGAGCGATGGGAAATTAGTTCCCTAGACTGAGTAGGAAGATTCTAATTGCATTACATTTCAAAGGAGGAATATCGCGATAATACGCTTAATTTTGGTATAGTCTATTCAATTAAATGAACATGGGACATTCTTATGAATGGAGAGTGGAGATGCCTCAAGGTATCCTGCTACTAGTCATCTAATTTGGGGATAATCAGGCATTACTGTGAAGGGTTATAAATGTGGACAACCCTCTACGAGGCAACTCATTTATTGAGATGAATCCCCACTGAGAAATCTTAAGACTTAAGATTCGCTCTTGGAAATTAATGAAGCATTTTTCTAATTTTGAGAACTGCAATAATATTTTTGGCGCCTTAATTTTAAAGTCTCCTCCTCGCAATCCTAGTCAGTAGTTTCAACGATAAGATTTCAGTCCATTACACTCTTCTCGTCATCCTAAACAGATAAGAAATTAACTAGTTGACCGCTTGTCAAACTGCCATGACGGGGATTAGAATAGCTTCCAAGTTGGTGAGAATAACAGCTGCAGAGAAAGTTGTGCTGGACGTCTTCGACCTTTTTAATGGTGAAAATCCTGTTTTAATAGCTGCAAAATCAAATGAGTTCTTAAAGGACTTCAAAAAGATTATCTTTGGTCACTTATTCCCACGACGTAATAAATGCAAGATTCCACTTTGATTCGAAAGTTTCCTCTAGTTGATTGGCATTCACCCCACAGAAGATCGCGCAAGACCATCTCTGGCCAACAGGGTATTTCATTGTAAACAAAGCCCTCTAAAGCGTGACTTGGGAAATTCTTCCCGTCTAAATTACCCCCATCACGTTTCCAATCTACAGATTGAACCGATTATGTAATAATAATTTCTTCAACTTGATTTTACGTGATTTTCATTGCATTAAAAAAAGTAGAACGAGAGAATTCTTATTTTCATTAATACCCCCACGAGGATATAATTACTAGAATTGTGTGTGTTACTTAGAAAAAAGGGAACCCTTTGGTTTATTTATTTATGGCCAATATCAATAATTAGTTTTATTTCATCACCATTTAAATGCAACCCCTATTAAAGGGTACAACAAGGATAGCAATGTTTTGTTTTACAAGATGTGCAATCGTAAGCATATTACATTTTCAAACTAATTACTATAAAAATTCCCCTCTATTGTGTTGAGGGTGTAAGGGGAGGGGATGGGTGTGTGCTTATTTAGGAGATAGAATGTACACTTTTTTCTCTTTTTAAATTAAATAATCGCCCAGCGATTAATTGTACATCATAAATGATTTTCTTGTGGTATTTAATTTTCCCCCTTCGTTTTTAATTGGAATTTTCTCTCAAGCAATAATAATACATGTAATTGAAATCGATAACTTCACCAGAGAGAGAGATGGTTTGAAAAGGATATTTTTATGAAATTAAAGTCACGTAACTCTTGCTGAGTAAGTCAGATAGCAACATGATATTCGTGTAATTTTATGTAAACATTCGAATAAATTTTCAATAAACCTCCCTCTGTAGATGACTTGAAGGTTACCTATCATCGGGATGGATTTGGAGACCATTTGAGTCCCTTCAAGCTTAGATACTTTTGTAATTTATTGAACACAGAGATGAGCACGAATGGTCCTAAAATTGCAAAACTAAAGCTTCGCATTTCAAGAGAACAAAACAATGGGCGACTCAACTAAGGCAATGTGATGAGGTATTTGAGAATAGATTTAGGTCGATCAAAGATAATTCTGGTCTGCCGACAGGCCTGGATCACCAATAAATTATATTCCTTACATCGTCTTGATTATGAAGATCCGCGGTTCCGCAAGGATCTGCTCTGGGTTCCTTATTTTTATTTTATCCTGATCAGCCTGGTATCGATCTCCATTCGCCTTTCCAACGAGTTGCGAAGTGTAATGAGATGACTCCACCCCTTATGGTTCCCCCGACAGTCCTGGATCATCAAGACATCCAACTCCTCCTCCGTTGTCTAATTGCTACGACACGAGGAATCTCGTGTACGAGGATTGAATAGAACGTATATTGCATGTTACGAACATCGAGTGAGACTTTGCATACAAGTTGGCTTTCGTAATTGAAGCAAATTTATTTGTCTAATTTGTAGTTTTATGATGATTATTGATATCTGTTCAATATTAGGAGGGGTGGCGTAGAGAATTGATCGCCAATATATGATATCTCATGCATTTGATTCTCTGGGGTTCGATTCTCCTACAAGACGAGGATCAATGTGAGCGGACTCCATCCATTATTCCTCCTCCGACAGGCTTGGATCATAAAGACTTTCAATTCCTCCAAGTGAGTTTTATCTTACAAGATCTTCGAGCCGAAGAAATCTTCAGACCAGAATTTGCTTTGAATATGTTCCGAGATGGGGTTCTCCCTTTCAATCGGCATATTCGTTGTAAATAAAGATAGTTACGACATTTTGAAATGCTTTGATCTGTCTTTGCATTCGGAATCATCTGAATCTGACGAGAGGTGGCGTAGAGGGTGGATCCACAAGTCCAAATATATCATTTGTCGTATGGCGTTGGTTTGATTCTACCTGCGATCCTCAAGATGAGTTTATTTGATTTGTCATTGCTCCACATTATGACCCCTCATGTGACCATCTTTTTGAACAGGTTTCATTTCCAGTATATTTCGTGATAAACTACTGTTTAATTAATGAACAGAGGTTGGAGCAAAAATATAAAGCAAGAAAAATTGCATTATGAACAGCGGTTGTTTTCATTTTCTTTCCCCCATTATAATTAGATGTAAATCTGATATATCTAATCCGTTGTCCCAGTTAAATCGAAGCAAAAGTAGCAGGAGAAGAAATTACGATAGTATCTTTATAAAAAAATGCATTTTTTTGTTTCTGATGACATCATGGGTAGTGTATAATTCTAGCGTTCCACTACATTATTCTTCAGAGCAAATATGGAGAGTTAATTTTAAATTACTTTTCCTCTTTCCCCGTTGTCTGCCCTCCCTGTAGAATATTGCACAGTGTTATTTACTGTGGGACATTTTAGTAATATATAGTCAATGCTTAGGTTACTAGCTTTGACGAGAGAAGACATGCGCTACGATTAGATAATTATCTTCAATTACGATTTAATTTCTTCTTTGTGAAAAGATGGAAAATACGTAAATCTAGCCTATTTTGATACAGACCCCCCTGTGGGTTGTATTCTACATATATTTTGAAGAGTTTAAATTAATTACTCTCATTTTTAGAGTATTTCTTATAATTGTATTATACTTGAAGAGTTTTCAACTATAAGAAATCTCTGTTGATCTTGTTATTATCGTTTGACAAATAGATTCACATTGATGTTTTCAAATCTCTAGCTACTCATTAGTAGTGAAAATAATGATAAATCACAGCCTCTCATTTACAGTGAATTGACATTTCTTAATATGTATAAAAGCATTATTAGACTTGCCTTGCATTTCCCTTCTTCCATCTCCATATCTACTGGGTTATTAATCACATTTTCCTCTGATAGGAAAGGTAATTTCTATAAATGATATAGAAACTGTGCCAAAAATATAAATCATTTGTATAAAAAATTGTAGAAAAAGAATTTCTTTTTTACAATTCATTCAAAGATAAAAATTAATTTATCAACTAATTCATTTTTTCATCTCTAATTTCACTGATAGTTGGCATTGGACTCTCGATTTGCTGGAGAGAGAAATAAGATTGAATTTGAGACACCATTTTCGTGAGTTTTGTTACAATAATTGTGACCCCTTCTTGTGAAATGTTATATGTTATTTCTACTTAGTGTTGATTATTGTATCATTAATGAAAATATGTCAAGTTATCTCTCTCGTTACCAATTCACACATAATAAAACACTATTACTTCATGGTAACAGATATTGAACGATCACTATCAAAACATATCACGTTAAGAAATCTGATCTACGACTAGAAAAGTGTCTAAATTATCGTCAAAAACACGAATTATGCGTTTCCTCTCTGTCTATTAATGAAAAATATTAATTACTGTATGGATAACGCCTACACGTTAGAATGTTAGTTGATTAATTTCTTTCTCTCGAGTTTTTTCTTGTTTATAATGTTACTTTTTGTCCAATAGGAAATTTGTTTTTGTTGTTCTTGATATTTTTCACCCCTTCTTTAACTCTAAACCATATGAATATGTGGACGAGTGGGGGTGTGTGGGAAATTTCTTTTTTTCTATCTCCAATTAACATTGTCAACATAAGTGGTGTGCGCTTGTGTGTATGTATGTGGGAAGTAAATAGACTGACCCCTTTTTACATTTTTTTTATTATAATTAAGAAGAAGAGAGTAGAAAATACTTCTCCACCCTCGATATTTGGGAAATAATTTCATCTTCTCTTCTTACTGCCTGTACCAATAGAATTATCAATCGCGTTCTATATATTGGAGATGGATGATGAAATCGTTGGAAGAGGTATTGTGACAAAAGAAAAGATGCTACTCAGTGAGAATGCTACTAACAAGGACCTTCGACTATTTTCAAAGCTGTTAATGACCCATGAGGCATCCAATGGAGATGATAGAGGTCTTAAGACCTCATCGTACCTACCAACAGGAGTGTTTGTAGATGGTTCAATTAGATACCTCGTCATAATAGACGTTCCAGAGGCTGATATAAAGACAGATAGAACGACAAATATTAATTGGCTTTCTCGCAACAATACCGACTACATACCGGACCATGTCATGTTTGTGGAAAGGTCCTTTGAGGACCCCTCAAAGTGGCATTTATTCTCAACTAATAGCTCTTTAGATGCAAAGACCATTGAGAAACTATTGGACTCATTGACGGAGATACTGATAGACTTTAAGAACATTTTGTTGAGGAATGGTCTTCAAAAGTCCCCAAAGTACTTTGCCTGCTTCAATTGTCACCGGAGGTTCAGTGACAACGAAGCATTCAGTCTACACATCCGACTGACGCACCCAGCTATGAATGAGACAATCAATTCAAACACCTTATATTCAGTCATTGTAGACGAGAGCCTATGGGCCTACGACTGCATGGTCAACAATTCCAGGTCGAATTCATGTCTATTCTGCCTCTCAAGTGCCAACCACCCAAAGTTGGGCCGCGGCGAGAGCTACGTCTGCGGCTATAAGCCCTATCGGTGTGACTTTTGCAACTACTCGACTACAGCAAAAGGGAATCTCGCTATCCACGAGCAATCCGATAAGCATCTCAATAATATTCAGGTGAGGTTCAGAAGGAATTTACACTTTCAACTCTGCTGTCCAGATGACATCGGTTAACTTCCCTAGAGGAAGGTTGAGGGGAAAAAGAATAAACAACAACTGAGAGATTACATTATGTTAGGGTGGTCTTGTGAAATTAGAAATTAAAAACTAAAAAAACCACACACATTTTGGAAATTTTGAATGAATTAAGAGAAATCACACATAAGGGGGCTAGCGTGCGTGTATATATGCGGTAGTGTATACATTCTGTGTATGTGTATTAAATAATGGGATAGATTTGTATATTAATTTTATACACACTCCATGTAAGTATATTTTTGTAATACAGCACCCTTCTGCCTTATGAAAGGGGGATATAGCAATTGTGTTTGGGAACCAATGAGAAGTTAATCTTTAATATGAAAAAAATAACATAATAAAAAGTTTAAATTAAACTATTATTAATAGGAACATAGAAGGGATAATTCAACAGAAATGATGAAGAATGGAAGTCTCTTTTATGATTCAATCCCTACGAATCTCGATCTTATTCCAAACAATAGTGGCAATAAAAAGGCAAAGGTTGACGATTACGGCTTGAATAGCATGTTCAATAACAACAACAATACTTCCGGGATTTTCAATCAGAAGAAGTCGGTGAAAAATCCGACAAATCACGAGAACCCCTTGAATGCTGGTAATACGGAATTATTATGGCTGTTTAATGCCACACAGAGTGCAACCTCCAATGAACAGGTTCAAGATGACTATTCGGAAATCTTTTGCGAGGAAGAATTTCTTGCCAGCCTATCCATGAACTCCAACGGATTCTACACATGTCAGGTGAGCACTAAGAGAAGCCTTCTATGGAGAAGACTGATTAATAATCACTGATTATTAATTTCTAAAATTAAAAAAAAAAACTACTCATAAGTAGATTAAACCTTGAAATAATCGCTTTCACTCAATAATTGTATCTCAACTCGAGAATGATTTTTTGTTTTCTACTCATAAGTAGTGATTGATTGGCTAATTTTAATTCCATTACTCTTCAGAGAGTGTAAGGAAGTGCTTTTCTGCCCAAAATAAAGTTTTAAGCTTCAAAACTGAAGAAAAGTTGTTAAACATTGGTCAAGGTTTAACAAAGAAAATTGGCACCTTAATTAGAAAAACAATTTAGTAAAAAAAATAAGATAAAAATATAAAATCCTTATTCTTACGAATTTATGATAGAGAGTTTGAAAAAAGGAAATTATAAATTTCTATGGGTAATTTTAATTATTTTCCTATAATCTTGTGTCAAAATAATACCGCGCGTTTTCTACTCATGAGTAGACGTTGTGAGTTGTATAAATAAAATCCCCTCTCTTATAAGATATGCACGCAGTACTCCACGAATTGTCTCGACGAGCTCA
Organism: Gyrodactylus salaris; assembly: GCA_000715275.1. Classification (NCBI taxonomy): domain Eukaryota; kingdom Metazoa; phylum Platyhelminthes; class Monogenea; order Gyrodactylidea; family Gyrodactylidae; genus Gyrodactylus; species Gyrodactylus salaris. The sequence continues at coordinate 35,595 of KL567122.1, forward strand.
TTGAGCACTGCGAAGCGAATCGGATCCCGATGGATTTTGACACGGCCAACGCGCATGTAACTTTGCACATTGGCGGCCTCTGGTATTGCAAGTTGTGCACCTACAAGTCGCCGTTGAAGGCCAACTTCCAGCTACATTGCAAGACGGAGAAGCACGGCCAGCGGCTCAGTCTGCTGGCGCACGTCTGCGAGGGTGGAGAGAAGAACCGGGAGAGAATCTTTCGATCGCCAGGCTTCCTTGAGAGGAAGCCCCAACAACAACAAGGCAGCTCCTCGAATGACAAGAACTCACTCAACTTTGTTGGAGCCTCGATTAACCTCGCGGCTTCGTTGCAGATGAGATGCATCGCTTGTGACTTTCTGTCGTCCTCAGTGAGTTCATGTGGATGGATATTAATTGATTTCTAACCCTGAAAGTCAAGAATCTAATATTTTTTCAGGCTTTTTACGCTTTGAATAAAAAAGGGTGATATTTTAGATAAATTCAGATTGAGATTTTATCTTTCTTACTACTTAGAGCGCTAGACAGAGATTTCTGAGATAATGCTCAGTCAATTCGGTTCTAAAATCAAATACTTTTTTAATACGGTTTTATTGGGTTCTTTAAACCGATTTTTAAGGATTTAAAAAAAAGGATTGAATAAAGATTCAAAATAGAATTGATCCTTCGGGAACACAAAATTGAAAAAATAAACCATTTATTGTCACTGTAGACTATTCCAGCTTGAAAGTAATAATTAATAGTTTTTATCAAAAAATCTTGATTTGTGCTACTTATGAATAGTGCTGATATCGCTATGATGTCACTATAGTATTTTCAGTACAAGCTGAAACTATTCAAAATTTGATTTGAAAATATGGAAAACTTCTAAACCGTGAATTTTACAAAACAGTCTTGGACAGCTCTAGAATCTAGGTTTAGAGTATAAACAGAAGCATGTCGGATATGAAGCTTTCGCAAAAACAAATATCATAAAAAAACTTGGTCCAGAGTGTTACAAAGTCCCTTAGAATCAATAACAGAGTATTCGGTCCTTTTAGACTCATAAAATCCGACTCCATCATCAGACGAGTGAGCACATAAAGAACGCCAAAATGTACTTGTGCCTCCAGAACATGAAGAGGGACTTTGACCAGATCCGAGAGTCCATAGAACGTCTGAGCACTTCGATTTGTCAGACATCGGCCACAGAGAGTTATCGCGAGTGCAAGAGGGACCTCATGACAGGGTTCTATTGTAGGATTTGCAATGTTAATGAAAACTTCAAGTTCTTCACCAACATTTACCGCGCCATGAAGCACTGGAGGGAGAGACGACACTTTGAAAATGTAAGCCCATATATTAATAGGTGGTCTTGCTAGGGGTTCAAAAAGGAAGCCTTTGATGTATTTTTATCAAAATATATTACTTTCAGAGTTGCATCGAAATTTAATTTAAGATCAAAATACAGGTTTTATGGTCACATAATTCCGTAAATGCTCTATCTTGTAATTAATAGTTCTTAGGGAGAAAGCTTAATTTAAAAAATCAATTTATCAAGGCTTATAAAGAGCCAATAAGAATCGTTCTAAGAAATTATTCATACCAAAAGAGGCATTCCCACATCTTTTTTATGTTAACCGATGCTCGTTAATAGACGATTCTGCCCCTTGTTAGCGTTCTTCTTATTCTCGATGTGTGACCAACGTAGATGGCCTCGCATACCTCCTTCGAACTTGTAAGGTTCTCATGATTATTGCTGATTGAAAGGTCTTTTAGAATTCTATCTGGTCTGATTCATAACACTTTTTAGGCTTCTGAATGGTGAAATATTCGAGTCCCAAATTCTCGGTTTCAAGCTGAGAAAATATTCGCGCTAAATCCAAGAAATTCTGTGTACAATAGGTTGGTATCAAGTTTAAGAAAAAACTTTGTTTAATTCATCATAATAATCCTATCAGCTGACAGGAAAATTATTTCCAGCTCATAATAGGTTTTTATATCAATTCAAAACAAGAAAAAAATATACAAAATTGAATCAAATGAATATTCTGTATTGTCAAAATATATAATTTGTAAAAATGTTGATCTGATTCCTTAGAATGGTATTTTAAAACTATTTAAAACTAAATATGTAAAATATTGAGCTATTGGAAAATTAATTGATTTAACTCGAAGCCAAATAAAACTTTTACACTAATTTAAAAAATCAACTAACTTTAAGGTGCTGGAAATATTTTCATAATGAATACTCAGACTAACAAGTATGAAAATATTCAGTTTACTGCGATTCTCAATGACGTTTTATATGATACAAGCCTAGTGTACAATTCTGCTTAGCATGCATTCAGGTTAATGATTCAATCAAATCCACGATAACATATTACCATTGTCGGTTTGAACAACAAAAATTATTACTAAGCATTCATTTTCATTCAAAATGATATTTGTTATTTCAAAAAACTCCCTCTAACCGTGGTTATAAATTCCTAAACCATATGCTTCAACTTTTCTCATTCAAAAAAAGGCAGAAAGTAAAACCATTTCCTAAGAGGGCGCAATTGTTTATTCAAGAATATTCCTTCTAGAGAAAATTCACCGACTTTTTTAAGTAATTTTCCATCAATTTTGCTTCGACAGAATAAAAAAACATTTGCAATGTTATGGAATCAGAATCATAGAATCATTTAGATTTTAATTTGCACCAAGAGTGAATCAAATGTGACCTTAGGAGTTGAAAGTTCATCCTACATTTTCGCTTTAGATTCAATCGAATGAACACTTCCAAGGGATTTGGATGTGCAAGGGTGAGACGGGAGAGATTGATAATCTCAAATTGTTCCTACTCAAGAAGCTGACCTTTCCCAAAAGTGAGTTGGATTTTTTTTCAAATTTATTTAGAAGCAAATATCTGAATAGAGTTTGAAGAGCACCGTTTTTTGAAATAAGATCACGAGGAATCGCTTTAGATTGCTCAATTATATGACGAAGAACTAAATCTGAGGCTATGTCCATCTTTCGTGCGCTTTAAATCTATCCACTATGGTCGAAACTCTGATGTACAAATAAATTCAAATGGCCGCCATCGATTTTTATAGACTGCTGAATGTTCTTTTCAAGTAAATTATTCCTAAAGATAATCTGATTGTTTGAAAAATATTCTCCGTTTAGATTTCGAAATTATGGCTATCCTCCTAACAAGAGGCTTTTAATTGAGAACGTTTCTTCTAAAGGATAGCATTTTTCATGTGGTTCCCAAATATTACTCCCATCTCTCACAAAATCTTTAGATAGTCGAGAAAATAATTTCAATACGATTTTCATGCACAAATTATTTTTTCGATCATAAAATAACTCGTTAAGATCTGATTAAATATGTAAAAATGAGAGTAGTTTTAAAATTTGCAAATATTAATTTATTGATGAAAATTATCAAAATTCCACTGCAAAAATATTGGCTAATCTAGGCATACTTTTGAGTCGTAAAAGGAGGCAGATTATTTGATTTTGCAAGGCAACGCCTCACACCACGGGATCCTGACTTTTTCTGAACCCTCCAAGCGACAATCTGATGTGCATATGTCGTTGTAACTCGAGCCTCTTTGTTATGCAATTAACAGAGTAACATATTACTGTATTAATGAAACTGTTGATTGAATGGGGACGGACGAAAAATCTAATTATATTCTCCCAACTCAGTATATATCCATTTTTGTGTAGTGTAATAGAATTATCATAAATTTTCATTAGTGAGATAATACATAGCCTCTATCTTTTTCTAGGCTAAGAAGAAGGGAACTTTTTTTTTTGATAATTTCGATGTGGTAGCAAATTAATTTGATGAAATTATGTCTTCATCTAATTTCCCAAGCTTCAATTATTATTACATCAGCAATATATATATTGTCCACCACTACGAATATGTGTATTTGTATGTGCAGTTATCGAGAATTACATTTTTCATCTTGTGGTGAAAAAATTAAGCGTTTTTTTTTCTAATTTTCTGCGTAGATGCTACTTTTGCATCTCGATACAATGACGTCAATAAATATATTCTTTTCTCCATCTCGCTAAGGAAATAATTACAAAGCATAATTACTTGAGGATGCAGGAATTTATTCATTCAGTTCTGTTAGTCTGTGTGTGTCCGAGAAATTTTTTTATAATTTGTATAATTGGAGAAATTCGTTTCTATTCATTTCTACTTGAGAGAATAGTCTCCTATTTTATCTCAATTTTATTGTGCCTCTTTAGTCTTCTTGAGTAGATCTAATTAGGGCAATTTATGAATGTACATAATAATTTTGTCTACTTTATCTTTCTTTGGAAGAATAAATATAATAATTTGCCTTAATTTCATCAATGAAATATAGTATAGAATGAATAGTTAAAAACTCTGTGGGCCAATGAGAAACGAGGAATCCTTCAACCAATGAAATCTTCCTGTCTACCCTCATTGGTCGAGTAGGGCAGGGGGTAGGATAGATTTTAATTAAATCTTCTAATGATGATTTAGAAAGATTTCCTGCACAAGTCTATTGTGTGATTACAACATTTAAAATGGTAATATTCACCAAGTGTTATGTAATGATTACAGCGTTTTGGGGATTAGAATTGCTAAATGCTAATGAGTAAATCTTTTGTCGATAAATTATACTCTCTTTGGGGGCAATTACCATTAGCGGGAATGTATTTATAATTTTTCGATTTAATTCCATCTTTTAATAATACACTTTGAATTCCTTCTGAGTCGGGGGACCCGAGTGCGTTTAAGTATCAGCTAATCACCATGGGATATAACTGGGACTAAGAAGAAAATAAAATTATTTTAATCTTGGGCTGAATAAGGGCTAAATTGGGTGTTTCACGCATGTGCTGCAGGCCAGGGCTGTGAGAAATAATTATACAAATTTCAAAAAAATAAAAATAAAATTTCCCAAAAAGTTGAATCAACCCTGAAAACTATTTTCGAATAAGATGAAGAATAAAGATTTATAAATTGCAGATACATTATGTACTGTATTAATAATTCCATAGGCAAACAAACAAATGCAATTTCCTCTTTGATATTCACTCTTTGAAAAAAATCCACTGTCAAATTCCATATAAATCTCTCACTTACTTTTGTGAAAGTGGGCGGTTTCAAGATTTCTTCCAGTGCAGGGGTGGTCGGGTGGTATGATTGAGGTTGTAGGTAACGTTGGACAAGTCATTGTAGCTTATGATATTATCCTACACTCATGAAGGGCTCCCTCACTGATTAGGATAATTATTAATTACATAAATAAATCCAGTTGCGAGGGTATATATCTAAATACAGTGTGTATGTGTGTCCTATATTTACATTGGGACATCTCATGATTTGTTTGCCTCGCAACAGGTATCTGTGGGGCTTTAGAAGGGAATGCTACATCGAGGGAGAAAGTGGAAAAAAAAAATTATTTACAATCTTTGCAATGCCACACAAATGTAACTGTCCCAAAGCTTCCCACTTAACAAAAATGCATAGATGAGCGATGGTGTATTATAATAATTATGTTTTTAGAAATGAGATTTAATCAGAATTGAGGTCATGCATTTCGGATTCGTCTTCGTTCGAACCGTTTTTATCAGCAATTGTGTTTATAGAGAAATGTGTAGTCTTTTTGTCGAAATTTCCCAAATTTTGTAACTTTTCCTAGAAGAAGAAAAAGTGATCTCAAAATTGAACATCCAGCCAGCACAATTATGTCAAGATTAGTCTTGCATCGAAAAAATGTTTTCTACTCATTAGTAGTGCTCACTTTTCTCCTTTAGTACAGGTCTTGCTTACAGGGTTTACATTACAATAAATCTTATTTAAATAAATAAAAATATGAGGAATTCAAATGGTCATACAATCTTCCCGTTTGGGATTGGTCAAAAATATATTTTTAGATATTTACTTTCGAGTAGTGCTAATTCTTAGTAACATGAAATTTGCCAATCTAGAAGCATCAAAGGCTAATTTTTTCAAAAAACTGAAGAATTTTCTTCAAAGAAAAATAAAGAACTTCTTGCTTATCTGGATATGTTTGTATGGGACTAATTATTCATAAATCTCCTTGAAAAATTACACTGAAGATATCCCTTGCTTACGACGTGAAGCATTTCATAGCGATCAAAATAAATCATACAATTCGCTTATCAAAATTTCAAAGTGTAATTTCAAACAGATTAATAATTGCAATTTGTTGTATTGATTATTAAAGAAACAAAAATAGAATCCGATAATTGAAATACGATATTACATCAGAGAGTAACTAATTAGTGGGACTTCTTTCAACATTGGAAACCTTATGGGTTTCATTGAAATATATATATTTATCACAACAAATGGATATTAACACATTGGAGAATGTGTCTGCCTAGAGTGTGTAGGTGATTCTTCATCTCTGAGAATTCATCATCCTTGAATTAATGCGATTAATATGAAATACATTTCCCCAACACAACTGTGGGTTTGAAGGATAATTAGAAGGAAGTAGAGGATACTCTGCTGAACATTTGTTAACCCGATTACGTCATCCACCTGAGCCGACAGATTGAATTGAGAGAAATAAAAACAACATTACTACTCGATAGTATTAGTATTAATTTATATATTTTATTTCTGCAGATGAAAAGGAAGGAAAGATGTGTAAGTTATCCAAAAATTATCTTTATAAAATTTTGGTCTAAATGTCTGCTTTTATGAAAAACAGACGCTAGAAAACGCTCACTCTCCGAGGAAAGGAATCGTAGACCTGCGCGCTTGTCGGAACGACCAAAGTCGGTCGATAAGTGAGTTGATTACTTTGACGAAAACACTAAAATTAATTAAAATCTACTTCTAAGTAATAGAATACTTGATAAACTTTGAGAAAAAATTCTAGTAGTATGTGAAAGATGAAAAATAAATTTCTAAAGTTTAAATTTTTTTTTGCATCAACGATGAATAATATTTATTTAAAAAACTCTACTTGTCAGTAGTGAGTATTAATAAATAAATTATTCTTACAAAATTAACGAAAAATTATCTGGTCATAATATTCTGTTTTTTTTTCAAGATAGAATGGCCGAAAATACTTTAGAGTAGTCACTAAATATAATTTTTTTTTCAGTGAAATCAATCGTACAAATAAAGTGAGTTTCTCAATTAACTTTTTCTATGTATTATTATAATTAAGCAGTGTAACAATTGGAATTACTAAATTTAACGAATCGATATCTTTCTATAGTCTTAGCATAGATTTCTTAATTAACTTTGATGTAACTTTCTGCTTGAAAATTTCGGCAATCAACCTTGAAAAAAAAATAATGAAAAATAAAAAGCTTAATATACAACTTCTTATTGCACAACATTTCTAGTGTTAATTTCTATTAAAATTCGTTACGTTTAACAAGTTTATTAGTGCAACGGTTAGTTTTAAGAAGACTATTATTATAATAATAATAATAAAACTCTGTCAAGTCTTTTATTTGAAAATATGGCGTTAGATTTAAGACGTGTAAGATTAATTAATTAATGTTCATTTTCTCTCTACAGTGCAGTTCAAATATTAATTTAACCAAGGTGGAACATTGCATCACTGGCATAAATAAAATGTGAGTAAAAAAGAGATGGGAAGTCTTTTCAATGCCTTTTTTTTACTACTAAAACTCTTCAATGAAATTCATAGCAATCACACAAGTGCTTTTCGAACAGGGTACGAATGTTTAATTAAAAAGCCCCCTTTTTTTCTTTTCAACTCAAAGGGATTAAATTAATTATTTTTGTTAATCTCTTGTATAAATCAAAGATTTCAAGGGTTATTTAAATAATTACACAGTGTAATAATAATAATGTAAAAACATGACTGTTTATTCTCTCGTTTGTTTGACAATTTTGATGGGTCGACTTGCAAGAATCCTGTCTTCTTTACACAAATTAACTTCGTCTGATAGGGCTAGCTACACACACAATCCCTTTTTGAGGGTGTCATTACAATGTGTCAAAATGAAAATTTTCACTTATCCCATGACTTAATCAAGCGCTATGATCTAATAATAATAACTCACACACAAGGGGAGAGTAGGGTAGGGTGGAAATTGATCGTCTTACTAAGAAACTCGTGTGTCGTCATGGTTATGTCACATTTATTATCATCATGTATAAATAACAATAGCAGCAAAATATTTCGATCTTTTCCAGTTATACATCATCGTGTTAACATGCGTTGTATGGTAATTCCTCTTGATTTTAATCTAAACTCTATTTTTGGTTGAATTTAAAAAATAATAAAAATATTTAGTCATTTTTATTACTATTACTTCAAGCCATGGTAGTAATAATTCATTGAAAAGTATTTACTACAAATCATTGAAATTTTTTACAATTATTCATTGAGACATTAATAAAACTCTATTAATCTATCATCATGAATTATTTAATGATAACGAAACAAAAATATTATGTAACGATAGAAAAACATAACTGTACAAAACATTTTAGTAAATTATAGTATGCATTCTTCAATGGTCACTGAATAAAGTTATGTCAATTTTTCATGTTACCATGACATAATTGACTAAGAATACCTTTCTTATCATAATAAAGAGACTTTTTTTAAATTCTCTCATTTATTTGTAAAAATACAGTCAATCAAAAAATGCTGCATTTTATCGTCGAAATATTGGGTTAATTTTATATTCTCAATAATATGCTAAATATGCTTTTTGGTCCCCTAAAAACATGACATGAAAGTTTAGGATTTTTTCATGTCAATCTCTTTTTACCGAGATGTGACGACAAGATTTTTTCACGACAAAGGGGGGGGGTAAATGTTGTAACATAAATTAAAATAAGTTATTTTTAACGATAAATTAACTTATTGATTCACCGTTTTGAAAGCTTTTGATGTTATTCAACATTTGGTAAAGTTCAAAAATTAACACAAAGAGTTAGAACTATAATAAACACTGATTGATTAGCTTCAAAGACTTGCATCACAACCTGACAAAAATAATAATTTGGGTTTTTTCTAATACACAGATTAAATATAATCATAATATGTGTACAGATAGCAATGATGCTTCTTTCTTATGATTGAAAGAAAGTCAAAGAATCACTTATTCTAATTGCACACACGAAGATTACTAATGAATTAACTCATTACGCAATGTGAATTTTGTGTTAAAGCAACTAAAATAAGACGGTGTAATATTATTGCATTGCTTTTGCCCGCAGAAATTTGTCAAAAATAAATAAAATTACTTTTGAGAGAGATAAGACAAAAATATTGCAAAAATTCATAAGGTCAGATGCTCTAAAGAGACACACTCATTCAAATGTCATCTCTATTCAATTCTTGGACACATAAATTTACATGCATTTATCTAAATGTGTATTAGATTCCACTCTTGTGGATGTAGAGAATATTATAAAAAAGACATCGATTGTTATTTAATTTTAATACTTCAATGTCACGCTTAAGATTCCCCAAAAAAATAATACTTGAAGGCCTACTCCTCATATCATACATTGCATTTATCACTGCAGTTCATTGTGTATTATTAAATTATTATTTTTATTTATTTTACTATATTGGGCATGTGTGTTTGTGTGGGATAATTTCGTGCAATGACAAATTCATGTCATTGTGGTTGTAAATAAGGGGAAAGTTTTTTTTATTCATTTGACCCATTCAATAAAATTCATTGTAAACTTTCTACTACCACTGCAAGAATGTTAATGAATATTTTTTGTGTGCGTGCGTGTGTACAGGCGCGCAGTAAATGGTTATTGAGTAATAACAACGTCTTGTGAGATAAAAGATGACGGTCATTATACCTCTCAAATATTCATCAGAGAGGCAAATATATTAAATATTAATTCTTTTTACTTGGGAATTGGAAAATGTGAAAGCATCCCACTCTATAGTTTTCCTGTGTCAATTATAACCTTTCAATTGAAAAGGGAAAAATCATTTAGAAAATAAATACCCCTGATCAATTATGAGTTGTTTTTCCATTCTTCTAAATATAAAATAAAACATGTTTTTTGTGTATTTAGTAAAGGATATTCTTTTCTGGCCACAGGAATGAATAGTGATTTTTCTGAGAGATCCTTGTATATCCGAATCAGAAAAAGAAGATATAGAGAATCTCAAGTCAAAGTGCAAACACTTTACATATAACACCAGCAAGGAAAATATGTGGATTTACTTCTGGAATACAAAATAACTTGCAGAAAAAACAAATGACCTAGTGTACCATATACAAGTTTTGTGTTCTTGTCTTGATTCGAAATTAGGGATTTGATAACAAGATAAACTAAATAATTTAATTAATACGCAATTTATTTACTCAAGGCTTGAGTCTCAAGCAAAAACGGAGCAAACAAAAATTGAACGTGTAACTAATCAATAAATTTATTTATTTTCTAACTAAGAAAATTGGTTTTAAATTCACTTGATGGTTAAAACAAAGTAATTCAATTTTTTCAGACCTAAATTAAATATCGTGATATTGTGATTTTAGAAAATCAATATCTTTTTACATTTCTCATCTTTTCTACTCCCCCTCCTTTTAATTACACCCATGATTCATGACTCATCATTTCGGCATTACACACAAAAGGGGTCTCAATCGGAATAAACGTTAAGCAAAATAGGACCCTTTTCATTTTTTACTTTATTAGAGAAAATTAAAGATGGAAAAATTCCGCATCTTCTAGTGCGCTTTTTGTACTGTTTTAAATTAATGGTATTTTTAAAAATAAAGACAAAACTGGTCATACTACTTATGAGCACTATTAGTAATTATGACGATGTGTCCAAACCAGGGTTGACTTTCGTCATACAGAGGACATATACTGTGTATAGTATTTCTATATCAAGTATTATTTCACATTTTCTGATTTGATATTCTAAGTTTATGACAAAAAAATTGTATATCGAAGAACATTTTCTTTCAACTGCAACATAGGCGGGATTACTTTTGAGTAAAAACATTTTGATTTAAGGGTTGCGAGTTATTCATTTTTGTTAGTATGATAGATAAATCAGGATTCATATCTTGTTTATCAGAAAGAAATTCACGCTAAATTTAAGAAAATGTTGCAAAATGAAATGAAGAACTCACAGGTCCATCCTGAGAATAAATCGTTTTACTTTAGGATCATCATTGATTTGATGAATTGAATAAAAATATTTCTCTATCGAATGGTTCTATTACCATTAAGTCAGCAACGATTCATTTCTCTATGCATTGTTGGCGTAAAAGTAAGTACTTAATTCACAAGCGAAAATAGAGCTCATTGACCTCGTTGCTACTTTCTCCAAAAAACACTTCATCATGATAAAAATTTAAAATGAAACTAGAAAGTTGACTTTACCCGTTTCTTTCGTTGCCATATTTTTTGAAATGATATTTAATCGTTAATTAGTAATATATCTTGAAGTTAATTAATTGCGATTTACTTAATTAATAATTTATTCAAAATTAATGCCAGACATTGCGATGAAAGATGGATAATATATAACAAACCAAGAGAAGAGAGATTTTTCAGGAATATATCTACTCTGATAATCTACTAACCGAATTCATTCGTCATCCAACGTGGATAGTATGAGAGGAAAAATTAATTTTTCGTTTGAATTCTTCAACAAATTATCAAATGATATTACCTCTTATCCTTGAAGGCCCGGAGTATGAAGGACTTTTTATAGAAAAAAAGTTTTTGGTTCCAACTTTATCAATCACTATAATTCTTAAACTATTTATGTAAGTAATAAAGGATAAGGTCTTTTAATTTTATTTCAGTGTAGAGGGTAGAGTTGAGACTAAGAGTAATTGACCAATCAGGAGTGACTTGAGTGGATATATATTGGCGTTAGATACCTTTTTCCAAACATGAATTGGAAACTGATTTTGAAATTGTTGTGTTTTTAAAATATGAGTAGATGATGTGAGGTAATTACGAACAGAAACGAACAATTCTGAGGTCGTCTCACTCATTAGAAAAGAGATGTCCAAGTTCTGACAATAAGTACTTTATTTCGGACATACTGTTCACGTCATTACATGTCATATATATAGGGTACAAGGTTTAAAGGAATAAATCTATTGGTCCGTTTCTTTTCATATTAATCGATCAAGAAAAAACAATAAGTCATACGGTATTGCATAGGGATAATTGTTGCTAAGTGGGCCACAGCGAGGGGTAATTATTGCGTAAGAATAAAGTCGTTTCTGTTCGTAATTACCTCACATCATCTACTCAATAAAATTTTTATTTAAAAGAAATCATATACATCACCAGTTCCGATGCAAACTGATATGTTTTCAGCGACAAATTTCATTTTTTATATGCTTGAATGGTATTTTAAACACTGAATGTGCTGGCAATGTCTTTCAAAGTTGTGCCGGGATTGATAGACGATTTGTCAACTTTTCGTTTCAAATCATCAATGAAGTGACATTTATATCTGTGGGATCTTAAAGATCTTGCATTTGTAAGAGTGGTTGGTTAGCCAAAGAGGGTTGAGATTGGACATTGCAATGCAAGAATTGCAGGAATGTAATGAGTTTAGCCTTCTTAAGGAATGATGTTGTATCTTTTCAATAGAAGTCAGGCAGTCTTTATTAAAATCATGAGAAAAGAAAAAAAAACTTGTAGAGAGCAATCGCCAATTTAGGAGAATTTGTGGTTTTCAAAATATTATAAATTCCATATTTTTGGATAGAAAGACTAGCATCGTAGACAATGCCAAGATCTTTAATTTCTAAGGTTAAGGGAATAGGGGAATGTAAAGTTATTGGGAAATGAGCAGGACATTTACATCAAAATAATGCATTTCCTCCTTTGAGTCCAAGAGTATTTTTAGCAAAATTACATTGAAAATTGTCTTAATGATGCATTTAGAGCTCGCCAATGACTTTCTCGACTACAACGAGGATGACCGGGAATTCCAGGCATGGATCAACGCCGGCCTCGAACTAGACGACTTTGTAAAGTCAGTCCAGAAATTCCTCAAATCCTGCCTCACTACCATCACCACGAAATACATCAAGGAGGGCTGCTTCATTATCAAGAAGAACGCCCTTTTCGATCACCTGAATGCCTCATTCAGCTCTGTGAGTTTATTCGGTATTGTACTTAATTAGGGGCCAATCTAGAGAAGCAGTACAATATCTTTTAATTGCCCGCTAAATTTTGGAACCTATCGACGTACTATTGGATGTATTACTTGGGAGTAGGCACATTAATTACATCTACCAATTCAAATATCTGTCAATTTATTGAGTGAAAATAGCAATATTAAAACCCTCCTTTATGCCATTTTCAAACTGACATCAAATTGCACAAACCATAATGGCTCATTACTAGGGCAACTAAAAAGCATATTTAGCATATTTTTACTGGAATTCAAATTAGCAAATTTTTCATTCTGAACACATGTCTGTGATCAGTTTTTTTCCAAATTATTCCCTTTACAATTTCCTCGAGCAAATAAAAGAATATTTTTCGAATACAACTTTATCCTATAAGAAATTTCACTCAGAGTTGTTTCTATCCGCATTGATTCAAAAAATGTCAACGACAAAAATATTTTTATTAGTACACAGTATTTTCTTAATTTTAATAGAAAATTATTTGAGGAATATTTTTAAATAAAAAGAAAAACGTATATTCCAAAATGAAAAAAATATATTTTCTGAGTTTATTTTTGAAAAAAATAATCCCCCAGATCAAGATTTATTATTTATGCGGATACATTTTTTCAGGAAACTGCAAAGAATCATGTTTTCTTGAAAATTTTCTCCTAAAAAATCTGGAAATTTGCATAAAATATAGTCAATTTTAAATTACATATTTTGGCTCTCAAAAATACATATTTCGTAAAATTGATCACATATTTCCGGTAAAAACGGTCTTGATTATTTTTTGGACAAAAGTCAGGGGGAAAATGTACAACATTGGAGCCTAAAGTTCATACGTTACCTGTAGTGTTATCTTACCCCTTAACTTTCTCCAAGGTATACGAACCTCAGGAATCTTCCGGGTCACTAAATCAATCCCTCAATGAGACCCAAGAGATTGATGAGGAGGAAAGCAAGAGGGATCTCGACGTTGACTCGATCAACAAAATGATCCAGAAGATCTACGTTGAGGAAATAAACGAAGAGGGCGTTCTCAAAGAACTCTTTCAGCTGAAGCAGCTGCTCATCCTGAAGAAGCTCACAGCACAGCGCACCAACATTTTCGGGAATAAGAACTACTCCTGGAATCAAGCCTTGCATGACTTTTCACAAGACTTTAATGTGAGTCTTTTAACTTTTATTTATTAAAAAGTCTTCTGCTCGAGAGAAGTCTTTTATGATTTTGTATACTAACTTGTATAAGTATAACGCTCTAGCCATGAGGAGTGGAATGAATAAAACTTTGTCTCAATCACTAGATCATTGATTCCCACGAGGAAGGTTATTATAACAAGGACCAAGAAAAGATTCTAGACGCCCACGTTGAACTAGATCACGAAATCTCACCGCACGGCTGCTTCTCTGGCTCCTCCTGTAAGCCTGCAGCGTCCATTCTCGGTCTGCGGTTTCCTAATCAGCCGTCGACAATGCTGGCGTTCTACGAGAAGCTGCCCATCGCCTGCTTCGGCTGCGGATCTATAGATCACACAATCACCGACTGCCAGAGATCTCTCTCCTCGACTATTTCCTACAAACGCTGGCGTCTCGTCGAAGATGACCCAGTCACCAAGGTGCCCTCGCGAGAGGTCCTTGATAAGCTCTCTTTGGCAATTAGTGAATTGTCCAAGATACAACAGGACAACTCGAATCACGATGTCAAGTTGGTAAGTAGTTGTGGGGCCAGAAATAAATCTCCAGCTACTTCTTGAGAAACTTTGGCTACTTCTGATGACGAAAAATGATTCTTTTTAAATGTAATGAAAAACATAACCTGAATAGAGCTGTTTAGTAATAAAAATAATGAATCAAGATTACAATGAGATCTTTCTACTTACAATTAGAGTTCAGATGACAGTTTAACAATAGTATAGCTGGTTGAAAAATAACTGCACAGTTAATAAAGGTTTCTTTTCATTTTCCAGCAAAGATTCATCGTGATAAAGGAAATGATTGAAAAAGCCTACCCAGACTCGAAGCTCCAAGTCTTTGGGTCGTGCGCCAACGGCCTCGAGTCGTACACCTCCGATGTCGACGCCTGTCTGAGCTCCGACGAAAATCACACCATGTCGAAGAATGCGGATTTGAAAAAAGTTTGTCCACGACCTTTACACACTTTTTAAAAATACTCAAAAGTAGCATTGCGCGTGGAATATTACAAGCCTTATAACTTCTCTCTAGATGATGATCTCGATTAAGGAGTTGGCCTATTCAAAGTTGAGAAAATACAACATTGCCAACGCAGTCGTGATATTCGCCAAGGTTCCAATCATTAGTCTCCACTTTCGGGATGGCTTCCAGTTCGATATTAGCTTCACAAACCCTCTTGTGAGTTTCTCCCACTTTTTAACAGATGGCGAACGCCTTTTCATTCCTTACAAAGCCTTGTTAAAAATGATATTTGAATTGTGCGGGTTAGATTTTTCCCTTGTATATCAAATTAGTCCCTTGATAAAAAGGATTTTTGTATAGACTAAGGTCCATTTTAGAAATAATCATTAGAATTTGGCTTTTATATTACACATTAACCCGGGTAAACCCAGGTATATAAGCACTGACAATTTTGTAATTTTTACTTCAGAATGATGAGTGAGGTAAATTCGAGAACAATATTTGCTTGAAAGTTGAGAAAAAGAGTTCAACCTAGTTTTCTCGGAGAACAGTGCATTATTTTGAAATATTTTCAACTTCGTAGTAATCTTGGCATGACCATCTTCAAATCAAGAAAAATTGGGGCAATTCGGATGCATAATGTCAGAGTAACATTGGTTTTAACACTCTTGGAAAATTAAAATTTGGAAAATTAAAATGGCATTTTTGTTGATAGCAAAACTTTGAATACTTGTACAATTATAACTAGAGATAATTACACCAATCAAAAGCTCATTCCTTTGTGACGGGACACCAATATCCCAAGGGGTCTACCCGGGTTAATACATATAAATAATTTTTTACATTTTCCTATGTGAAAAACTTGCGATAAGTTTGTTGACATTCCAGAAGGAATGCATACTCCTCCGGGCTAATTTTCCTTGAACATCTGATACAGATAGCCAGTGTTGGAATAGAATATCTCTTT